>JABUQX010136917.1:5000-10052 GCA_015478945.1 Trachelipus rathkii
CATTATCAATACCTTCGAAGACACCAATAGATATTTTTTCTCTTTCACTTTCATTCTCCAATCCTATATTTATATTTACCACAAAGCATTCTAGGGGGTATTATCATCATATTATAGGGCTGTATAATTACGTCTGTAGTTGGAAAATTGTACTTTACTAAGCATGAGTCATTCACTGATCTAGAATCTAGGGAAAAGAACTAGGGGAAAGAATCTGTAAAGAACTAAGGGAAAAGAATCTAGGGAAGATCAAAACACTTCATTTTGCACCATGCTATTAAATTCTTACTTTATCATATTCACAAGAGGGAAAATTAAACAAATGGTCACAGAATGCTGATCACAGCCATTATAATCTCCCTGACACATCATTAATGTTGATTATACTGGAAAATTATGTCTCGCACACACCAGAATCATTGTTTCCTATGAAATAAAATATAACCCGGAGGGCTTCTGGAAATAACACCCAAGAAGATTTCTCCAATCTAGTAGTCCGTATGCCTAGGAGTGTACTGGTATATATATTATTATATATATATATATATATAAATATATATATATATATATATATATATATATATATATATATATATATATATATATATATATATATATATATATATATATATATATATATATATATATATTATTGTTTATATAAAGATATATAACATACATATATATTAGATATATATATATATATATATATATATATATATATATATATATATATATATATATATATATATATATATATGTTAGTATATGAGAAGTATAAATATATATATATATATATATATAAAATATTAATAAGCAAAGTGATTAATAAAAGTATAATTAATCTCAGGTTCTTTTAACACCTGATCAGTCCTCGAACCGCATTAATTAGATTCCTACTTTTAATTAACAATGATTTTCTCTTCTCGACTTTGTCCTTTTTATTTATTATATTATTTATTTTTTTATCTTTATTTCTTTGCTCATTAATTTGTCCTATTTTTTTCTTCTCATCCAAAATGGAAGCTCAAGAAATGACGTGTTTTTTTTTTTTTTTTTTTTTTTGTGTGTGTGTGTGTGTGTGTGTGTGTGTGTGTGTGTGTGTGTGTGTGTGTGTGTGTGTGTGTGTGTGTGTGTGTGTGTGTGTGTGTGTGTGTGTGTGTGTGTGTGTGTGTGTGTGTGTGTGTGTGTGTGTGTGTGTGTGTGTGTGTGTGTGTGTGTGTGTGTGTGTGTGTGTGTGTGTGTGTGTGTGTGTGTGTGTATGTGTGTGTGTGTGTGTGTGTGTGTGTGTGTGTGTGTGTGTGTGTCTTCAGTTTCAAACACTAAAAGTTCTTGTAATAATCTGTATATTATATCGCTTTAAGTTTGCCTTACATGTTAAAGATTCTTTAAATATCTGAAAGATTCTCCAAGAAGCGTCCAATAACCCCAGCAACTTAAATTCCTTGAGAGGGTCTTTAAACACATTGCAGCGATCCACTTTACAAACAATAACGTGTTAGAGTTAATCTTAATTATAAGGGATTAACTCCCGCGATGTTTATTTACGAAACATGTTGTTAAGGATAGGGAGTGAAAATCCCTTTGTATATATAGTTAGTAAAGATAGAGGCAGGCAGTATATATATATATATAAAGAAGATATATATAGTATATATATATATATATATATATATATATATACATATATATATATATACATATATATATATATATATATATATATATATGATATGGAGAGTGGCAGAGAGAAAGATGTAGATATCTGGAGGGCTGCGGGACCTACATATGTTATATAGTGGTATATATATATATATATATATATATATATATATATATATATTATATATATATATATTATATATTATATATATATATATGTATGTATATATATATATATAGTAAGATATATATATTATAGTATATATATATATATATATATATATATATATATATATATATATATATATATATATATATATATATATATATATATATATATATATATATTTGGATTTGTCACCACCACGGCAAGTTATCTCCTTTCAAAGGAAGAGACATAAAACAAAATATCGAATCAACTCAGTCCAATCTTAACGCAAATCTTCTCTGTAAGCCCAGACATATGGACTAAGAGAAAAATTAATACAGCAGAAAAGATGACAGCCCGTGAACAGGAAGCGCCTGGATAGGAGTAAGCCACCCAAACGCAGTAATTCTATGGTTTTCATTCCTCGAACAAAATTCATGCGTAAGAGTAAGGCACTCCTTTGCTACGAGGGCAGCGCTGGTGGTGGAATACGAGAGTCAATCTTCGAGCACCTGCCGTTATAATAAAGAAGAGCGCTACAGCGTCAAGTTCAGATAAAGAGGGTCAAGGGAGTCAGAGAGTAGGGGACAGTTTATTAGTCTCTTAACCTTAGACCTCAACCCCATCGAAAAGAAAGGTGAGGGCTGGAGTTCCCCCAAATGGGAGAAAAGTACTCCAAACAAGGGCGAATAGGCCCTTTTATAACTGGAGTAGCTGTGCAGAAGAAAAAACTCGCACCCTAAACAGAACTCCCAGCTTCTTTGAGGCCATCTTAGCAGCCATTGTAATATGAGTTTCCAAGACAATTCACTATGTTCACCAAGAATGCTTATGTTGTTCACAGGTGATACGTTAGAGTATTTGGAGGAGATGAGAAAAAGTGTTAAGATGCTTTTAGAGGGTAGGGAGGACACCAAGGAGTTAAAGAGTTAAATTTACAAGGTTGATATGACCCTTCACCGTAAAATCCCAACCGCATCCGAAAGAATAGAATCGGGGAAGTTGTAATCTAGCTACCCCAGACAAAACAGGAGCAGATTTGAAATGAGTGGAAGAACGGAGAGTTGAGTTATCGGCCTAAGAACGAACAGAGGTCGAAGTGCAACTGAGGAGATCATTGATGAAAAGTAAGAATAGTTGGAGATAAAACAGAAGTCGGGAGAATTTGAAAAATTAGCATAACATTAAAGTGTTTTAACTCATCAACATTTGCTGATGGAGCGAGCAGAAAGAAAACTTGACAAGAGTGCGCAGAAGAGAAACCCGGGAAAAGAAAAAGTGATTTAGAGAGCGTGGATGCAAAAATACTGGTCAAGATTTGATATGTCAGTGTCACACAACTTCCATAGTCCCTAATGGTAGAAGATCATAAGTCAGTAAGATAGGAAAGTATGTGGCCAGTTGACCTTGAGCATCGAGAGCCATACTAATGAAGGGAATGATTCTCCAGATGCGTTCAAAAATTATGAAACATGAGAGCCACCGAATTTAGATCGGAAAGACAAGTGAGAACTATAGACTGATAGCTGAAAGCGATCAGGGAATGACAACCCTTTTTCGACGACTGAATATATGCTCGCTTTCGCATTAAAAGTTATTGAAGTATTAAGGCATATATATTGGTTTAACAAGGACAGGCGCCAACTCAGTTGCACACTCCCTTCTTACACGGGAAGGAATGCCATCCGTGGGGGACCACTAACGTTCCTGATGTTCATTGATCTCAGGATCTCAAAACAGAATATGTGAAAAGTATTAAATTAATTTAATAAAAACGAAAATGTATTATAATTAGCTAAAGAAAAGGAAACCCATTTAATATGAGGATTTGATTGCGATTGGAATATGTAATCTCTTTTTTAATTGCGTGATTTCCCAAGAGAAAATGATGTGATGAAAAAAGATAGATAAAAGAAAATGTTTCTGCCTGAAAGTAAATCAGAAACGTGAGCTAAGAGTTTTTCGTAAATTTCGTAAATTAACAAATTGGTTATATAGTATATTATATGATATATACAGATATTATATTACATATATATATATATATATTATATATGTTATGTTATATTATATATTATTACATATTGTTATTATATATATTATTATTATTATTATTATTATGGTTATTATTATTATTATTATATTATTATTATTAAGTTATTATATATTATTATATATTATTATTATTATATATTATTAACATATTATTATTATAAATTATATATATATAAATTATACATATTATTATTATTATTATTATTATTATTGTTATATATATATATATATATACATATTATATATTATATTATTATTATATATTATTATATATATTATACATATTATATATATATATGTTATTATTTATGATATGTTATATATTTATATATTATTACATATTATTAGTTATTGCTATTATTATATATATATAATGATATATATATATATAAATATATATATAACATATATATATATATATATATATATATATTATTATACATATATATACATATATTTGTTATTACATATATATATATATATATATATATATATTATATATACATATACATATATTATTATTATTGGTTAGTTGGTATATATATATTATTGTATATATATATATATACATATATATATTAGGGTCATGCCCAACTGGTGCAGGCGCGGTGCGGCTATGCCAGCAATGCCAGCTTCAGCTAAAACCAAGTCTTGGTGAGGTGCGATGATTGGAGCGACGATCTCCTCCGGTCCGGAACTCTGCGGGGCGGTACGTAATATTGCGGTGCGGACTCGGAGTCGCTGAAGCAGGCGAGGTGAAAGCGCGGTGCCAATCTTCAGATCCGACTGAGTAATTTCATATATATATATAAAGATAGGCGCAGCAGTAAGAGTATATATATAAGGTATATATATATATAGTGTATGAGAGAGAGAGAGGAGAGATATTTTATGAGGAGAGTATATATATATATATCTATATATAGTATATATATATATATGTTATATATATATATATATAAAGAATATATAGTATATATATATATATATATATATATATATATATATATATATATATATATATATATATATATATAATATATATAAAGAAGTAAAGATATATATATATATATATATATAGTTATATATAAACAAATCTCTAAATCCGCAAAAATATGTATAAGATCACAATTTTTAAAAGTTAATAATAAATTAACAAAGAAAACAATATGAATAAAGAAAATATG
>JABUQX010136921.1:5000-10000 GCA_015478945.1 Trachelipus rathkii
ACCTTCCTGCAGAAGTTGTTTCTCGCATTTCTCCTTCTGAACTCGAGAGTAAAAATTATTCTTCCCCTAAGGAATCTATCATTTCCCTATTCAAACAGAGCAAAACAGAAATGTTTCAGGAGCTACTGTCCAAACAACCATTTACTGGTAGACCATCTGCGTATCTTCGCGACATTTTAAATTTAGCATCTAAATTAAATGTCGGTGAAGATATCGTGCGCCTTCGTTTTCTTGACGCTCTTCCTTTCTCTATTCGTCCTGTTATTGCCGCCCAAACTTCTCTCTCATTGAAACAATTATTCACATTAGCAAACGATCTTTTACCATTTGTCAATCCTTCGTCTCAAACTGCAGCGAGCTGTGCTCCTGTAGTTACAAATCCTGTTAGCAATATTCATAAGCCTACTACTTCAATATCTTCTATTCCTTTTGGCCTTAAACCGTTTTATAACAATCAGAAACCTAAATTTTTGTCAATCACACTTATATTTTGGTACACAAGCTAGGAATTGCAAGCCTTGATGTCAACGGCCAAACAAACAAGGCTTACAAATATATTCCTCTTCTAGACCTTCTTCACCTGCATCTTCTCGTCCCTCATCACCTGTTCCTACTTCAAAAAACGAATAGAGCGAGATCCAATAAGCGCCATCTTTGGCTCGCATTTCAAAACTGCTGTTTGTATTTTTGGAAAAACCATAGACTTTTTAGGCGACACTGGCGAAAGTATAACAGCCCTTCCTATATCGATGGCACGTAATTTTTCTCTTTCTCCTACCGCAGTTTCATGTACTGCAGCAAATAATACTCCTAATTAAGTGTCATGGTGAACTTACAGCATTTTTTACGTTACCATCCCTTCGCCGTGAATTTCAATGGACCTTTCTAGTTGCAGACATAGCAACCCCCCTTCTCGGCATGAATTAAATTAATTTTGGATTGTGGTCAAAAACTTATTTTGGATTCCACTACGAACCTACAGGCTCCTATTCGAATTCTAAATGGTTCTGTGCCATCTCCATTTTTAATACATTTCCTTCTCATCCAGTAGTAACTCAACTTTTGGAGGATTTCCCATCTCTAACGTCACCTATTAATCCCTTACAAAATTCTGAGTATAAATCTAAAAAATTTCACCGTATATAGACAAGTGACACTCCCCCCGTTTATGCTAAGTTTCGTAGTCTAACAGAGGATAAATCAGCAGTTGCAAAAACTGAGTTTAATACTATCTTAAAAGCTGGTATTATTCGTCCTTCTAAATCCCCCAGGTCATCACCTCTTCTCCTCGTTCCTAAGAAAGCTCCAGGTGAATGGCGTCTATGTGGTGATTTTAGAACTTCAAATTCTGTGACAAAACCAGATCGTTATCCTCTTCCATACATTAACAGTTTGTCTCATAAGCTTCACGGGATACGCATGTATACAGTAAAGTAGATCTTCTCCGGGCATATCATCAGATCCCTATTATAAGATATAGAAAAGACTGCCATTACGACCCCTTTTGGTCTTTTTGAGTTTGTTTCTATGCCTTTTGGTCTTTGTAATGCTGGAGCTACTTGAATTCAATATAAATTTAATATTTCGAGATATTCCTTTTGTTTTTGTTTCGGATATACTTATTAATTTTTTCAGAATCAAGAACAACCAAAAGAACATTGCGCCAAAACTTTTCAATTTTACATGATACAACCTTCGTATTCTGTTCCCTAAGTGTTTATTTATGAATCAGATCTAACTTTTTAGGTTATCATATTTCTTTCCATGGCCTTAGTACACCTGATTCTAAGAAGTCTGAAATTTCCGCCTATCCTATGCCAACTGACTATTCTAGTCCTCGTCGTTTCCTTGGTATGGTGGGATATTATCGTCGTTTGATTCCTAATTTTGCTAATTTAGTTTTTTCCGCTTTCGGAATTAGCAAAATTTGTCCTAAACAAATCTAGTTCTTTTCTTGGCTCGTAAGCCTCTAAAGGCATTTCAGAATTAACTGCATAAGCTAACGCAGCAGCTCTCAAATTCTCTCATCCAGATGTCCACTCCATCTCCACCTGGTCACTGACGACATCCCAAGTCGCCTATCGGAGCTACACTGCATCAGATGAATTGAGGCGACAATATCCAATTGATTTTTAACAGCAAGAAATTGAGCTTAACCCCAACAAAGAAAATTTCAGCTTCGACAGAGAACTCCTACAGCAATATTTTGCTATTCTTCGTTTTAAACACTTTTAGAAGTAGAGATGCTCGTCTGTGTACAAGATTCATAAATCCCTTGTCTTCTACTTTTTATAGCAGAAATCCACAAAGAAGCGATCGCACAGCAAACATCTTTCTATCAATTTTGGAATACGTCTCTTCAGCCTTATATATTAAAGAATCAGATAACGTGGTAGCTGATGCTTATCACGCTCCATATCATCTACTTCCATCGATCCAGTTGACCTTCCTGCTATTGCACGATCACAGGCTACTGATGAAGAATTACAAACTTACAAGCCAAGACTTCATGCTTTCCCACTCTATGACAATCTTCAAATTTGGTGCGAAACTACTACTCCTTATCCTCATCCATTTCTTCTTAAGCAAAATCGTGAACAAGTTTTTCAAGATCTCCATGGCATGTCTCATCCAGGTGTCAAAGCTTCTCTTCGATTAGTGAAGACGCGCTACTTCTGGCCCAATATGGATAAAGATATTCGTATATGGACTCAATCTTGTCATCAATGTTAAAGTTCCAAGATTCAACGCCATAAAAAGCAACCTGTTATTCCATTAGAGATTCCTTCCCAGCGCTTTGAAACCGTACACATTGACATTGTTGGACCTTTACCTTCAACCACCGCTATTCAAGAATCTTCAGCAACGTTTCGATATCTTCTCACTTGTATTGATAGAAACACAAGATGGATGGAAGCCTTTCCTCTTCAAAACACCCACTGCAAAATCTGTCTCTTACGCTTTCTTACAATGAATCTCTAGATTCGGCGTGCCTTTATGTCATCACGGATCGCGGACCTCAGTTTGAAAGTGAATTTTTCTCAGAACTATCTTCCTTAATTGGTTTCCATCGACTTAGAACGTCATCTTACCATGCCCAAGCTAATGGAAAATCGAAAGGTTTCACCGATCTTTGAAAACGGCAATCATGGCTAGAAAGACAGATTGGTTACTCTCCTTGCCCATCATCCTTTTAAGCCTTCGATGTATACCTAATGTTAGGTTACTCCCCTTTTCAAGCTGTAATAGGAAAAACACCTTTATTACCCTGCGGATCTCTTTCCTTCACATCCTTCTTCAAAACAGGAATTTGAAGTCTTTTGAAAAAAATTCATCGATAACATGAAAAGAACTCTCGATTTCAAGACAATCTCACCTTGCAATACGTTACGCTGATGTTTCCTTTCATCCCTGAAGCTTTAAAAAAATGTACACATGTATACGTCGACGTCGATCGTCATCAAAAACGTTAGACTAGCTCACTACAACGGACCTTTCTTGTGCTTCAAACGGTTCGATCGATTTTCAAGTTACACGTACCACGGGAAGACTGATATGGTTCATTGATTCGATTGCAACCTGCATATATGCCTCCTGTAATAAACTCAATGTTGTACCACGAGGAGGCCCTCATTATCCGATGATTGTCAGAAGATTCTCCTTCAACACCATCCGATGTTTCCGCACAATCAGTGCCAACAGAAGAAGAACCTCCTTAACGAGAAACCCGAGGCGTCAAGTAACATCCTCCAATAAAAATTATTGAAATATTTTTTTTAAGTATAATATTATTTGTTTTAAAGATTATAATTTTTATGCATTTACATGTTTGTATGTTTGTTTATAACTAACGGATATATAACCAAAAATGCTTATGTTTAAATGCACCTTTTATTTTTGTATATATAACATTGTTGTATTTTATGTATGTCAAAACATATTTGTATATATGTTTAAATCTTCGGATGTAACCAATTTTGCTCGTATTTGAAATATTCTTTACATTTCATGTATCCTATTTTTACCTTCAAATGTTTGTATTTCTACTTATGTCTTCGGACATAATAAGATATGATTTTTGATAAGTACTTTAACTTTAGTATTTTAGTTATTAATTTTTTGCCTCATTGATAGTTTTATATGTTTTTGCGCATGTTAAATGCCCACAAATATGTATACATTTGAATGAAGGTTAATTTTTAATATCTTGTATAATTATTATAACATATTTTCACTCCGTGTTTAGAGCGGGAAGTAATGTAGGACTCCATTGTAATTTTTTAAAAAAAATTAATTTTGTTGTAACTTATTCTAAGATTTGCGCGAGCAAAATTTTTAGCATAAGTCGAAGTGAAATAATATATAAACCAGTCCTGTTGAGATACTCGAGCAATTATTAAAGAAATCAGAAGAAATTAATCTCACTAAAAAATACTCTCTCCAGAACTCCTACAAACTTCAAAACGCAAACAACTTTCGGCAAGGAAGGTAAATTTATGGAAAGTCCGCGACTCCAACTACGATCGCAAGTTTTTCCAAAAGAAGAGTCGGCACGGGAGGTGACGCGTGGAAAGTCAGTGACTACTAATTCGCCTACGAATAAAGAGTATCTCAACAGAGGGACTTTGTTGCAACTTTACTTTACTTTCATTGGAATATAATCGTCTCTTTTTTGGATTATTTTAAAATCCCAAAGTAACTTGAGTTACTTTATTTAAAAAGATAATTGGTAGGAAACTTTGTTTCCATTTAAAAGATAAGGTATTGCAAAATTTGTTTGCGCTTACTAAAAAGAGATAAGTACCTCAGGACTTTGTGTCCTATTTCATAAAAAAGATAAGTGTGAAACCTAGTGTTTTATTTTACTAAAGAAATAAATAAATCGCAGTGGCCTATCGTTGCCTGTCAAATTTGAGAAACTACAAAACTTTTAAACTCATCATTTTTACTTATATAGGGGACGTAAGAGAGACCACCTACATCACTGCAGAGTCCTTCCC
>JABUQX010136921.1:15000-17500 GCA_015478945.1 Trachelipus rathkii
TTATAATGGTAATTTATTATTTTCCTTTTAGTTAATTTTTAAACTCTTATGATGGACTGAGATTTATTGAAAGGTTGATAAGATATTTAAAAAGATTCTAACTGGGAAATGTGGTGACTCAGCTTCTCCTCCTCATGAGTTCGTTCAGATATTTATAGTGCGGAAAGCACTAAACTGCTCTGAAATCATTAATTTTATGATTCGGATTTTCTGAGTGACTTTGTTTCCATCATTTTACTCTTTTATTTGAAAATATTCTATTGATTTTATAGATCATAACGTTAGATAGTCTCGGGCTATAAATTTCCACAAACCAACTCTGCTAGCTCAGGATCGTCGGGACTTTGCATAAATGTATTTACATTCATTATTCGCCGAACTTTTCAGCCGAGTTCGCCGAGTGGTCTGTTTCGTGTAGTTGCCGAGACTCTCGTTTATGATAGATAAATTATTTTAATGAAATATTTTGATATTATTGTTATTAAATATTTTACCAACACATTTGTGAATTATCAATTGAATTATTAAAAAAAAGAGAAGAAACTATCATTAAGAATTAATATTCATCAATTTTGACCGATACTAAAAAAATCATTTGTTTAGGCTTGAATATTTCTTTTAGATTGCGAGAGGTGGTAACTCGAATTTTCCTTCCAAACAGTTTTGAAACTTCTTAAATTTTATGGAGGAAATTTCCGAGTTGTCGGCTTTCGCAATTTAGAATATTTGAAGCATTTTAATTGACTTACATTATTCGCTATATTAAGAAATGTATATTTGCATGCAACAACAATAAATATTTTAAGAGACAAACATTTTAATAATTTTGGATACTTAAGACTTTAAGACAGTTGTATCTTTTAATATACTGTTTTTATTGATTGAAATATTTTTATTTTCTCAACTACTACTATTTTTCGTCTGTGATACTTTAGGTTTATTTAGATAGGAAAACATGCTATTCCCTTCACATTTACTGACGTTTGTTCGTTTGCACAATTTTTATTTTTATTGGTATCACTGTTCACACGTTCTTTATTGTTATTTTGAACACTGTTTATATTTTCATCGCTTGTATTTTTATTATTATTATTCTTATTATTATTATTATATTATTATTATATTATTATTATTATTTATTATTATTTTTATTATTATTATTATTATTATTACATTATTATTATTATTATTATTATTATTATTATTATTATTTATTATTATTATTATTATTATTATTATTATTATTATTATTATTATTATTATTATTATTATTATTATTATTATTATTATTATTATTATTATTATTATTATTATTATATTATTATTATTATTATTATTATTATTATTAGTAGTAGTAGTAGTAGTAAGTGCAGTATTTGTAGTAGCATTAATTTGACTACTGTTATTATTTGTATTTATAAAGTTTTTATTTTCTATATAATTTTCACCATTTATATGGGTATTAAAATTTTCTAAGTTATTTTATTATCTTTTTATCATTTTGGCGATGATTGCTGATGATTTTTATTTGAGGATGGAAGGAAACTTTCCTCCTTTGCACTGATTTTTCCCAATTGCTATATTGAGGTTGAGTGGTGAGCAATCGGGAGTCTAGTTTTCCGTATTTTGTGAGGTGGTGGTTCTGTTACCATTATTGTGGAGTAATGGGTATAGGGGACACTCAATCCCTTCACATTTGTAAGCAAGATATAAGTATCTGGAATGGTAATAACAGAGGTTGTTTGCAGCATTGTTGAAAGCGCTCGTATACCCATTACTATCAGCTGATCGTGATTGGCGAGACAGACTCTTTTCGCGTCTCAAATTACCTCTATCAGCTGTGTGTGTCTGACCTTGAAGTATCTGCTGTACTGTGTCAGCCAACGTTGAGACAGTGTTCGACAGCTGGGCCAGCTGGAGGGACAGGTGGCTGTCGTTGGGCTGAGTGGCGTTAGGTGTGTGCACCGGGTTTTGCGCGTTGTTCTTTGGGCCAGCAGCGTCGGGTTTGTGTCGATCTGTGTAGGTACTTACAGCGTTCACAGAGCCCCAAGTCTGATCGAAACTTTGAGGTGGATTTCTTCGATCTTTGTGAACGAAATTTTTATATAAATCGTCCGCCACTTTTACCATTCTCAGCAAGTCGTTTTCTTCAGCGAGGGAATACACAGACATCTGCACATTAACAGGCATCTGCTCTAAAAACAGATCAACTGCAAATTTCGGGTTGTGTTCTAAGAGGACTTCGAAGCTCTTGATGCCAAGTACGCTTTTGACGCGATTTAGATAGTCACTTGGTAACTCGTCTGGCTGTATGCCTTGTTTAAAGACGTCCCGTATCCAATTTCTGAGTGCTGGGAGGTATGTTCTTTCTATGTCTTTGAGAAGGATTCGGTAGGCATCTTCTTGAAGTGGAAATGTTAATTTAGATACCAAAGTTGTGGGTAAGATTGAAGCTAATAAACGAACACGCTCATGTGGCTCGTCAATATGATTTAATTTG
>JABUQX010136921.1:22500-23754 GCA_015478945.1 Trachelipus rathkii
TTATTGCACTATTATAAACCCCGAACAGTCATTATAAATCTCATTACACTTTCTTGCTCTTTCTAGTCCCAATATTTTTTCATTTTTATAAATTTTATTTTTCATTTAAATTTAGAATCGGATTTATTAATATATTAAATTTTTAAACAAGTATCTTATTTAATAAAATGAAATATTAGAAAAAACACAAATGTAAATCGACTCAAATAGTAACTATGATAGTACTTAAAATATATATTCGTGCTTATTAATTAAATCTAGTAATTAGTAGTTACCTAGTACCGCAATTCAATAAATATTCAAATTTTACAGGGAAAAACAATTAATTTACAAGAATTACTCTTCATTTGTTGAAGAAAGGGAGTTTCATACAAGTTTATTATAATGAACTCTAACAGTAATAAGTACCTTTGACATGTCTGAAAAGCTATCCATTAAACGTACTTTCAGTACTAAGAGCACCAAGTGTGCTTCAGTTTCTTTTACTAAATACTCTGAATAAAGGCATAAAAGGAGAAATATTTCTCACATTATTATTATTATTAATATTTTATTATTATTATTATTATTATTATTATTATTATTATTATTATTTTTATTATTATTATTATTATTATTATTATTATATTATTATTATTATTATTATTATTATTATTATTATTATTATTATTATTATTATTATTATTATTATTATTATTATTATTATTATTATTATTATTATTATTATTATTATTATATTATTATTATTATTATTATTTTCTTTCACCTACAGATATAACTTGTTACTATCCTGTTGGCAGTTGGATCCTGTTGAAAGACCGAGTTTCAGTCGGATAGCGGATGCCTTGTCGGATATGTTAAGCTTGGACAGAAAGCAGGTATGAGGATATTTTATTTTTCAGATCGAATTAGGATTACGGATAAGGATCATAGTTTAGATTTTCGAATTAGGATTACGATACAGGATAACAGAATTGAAGTATGTACTAGGATTACAAATTTTAGTATTACGAAACTCGTTACTGAAGAAACAGTGGCGTAATAAAAATTAGCAAGATTACATGAAAATTAACAAATATTAAGCAACATAACCAAGAAATAATCTTTAACACTGTTAAGTTTGTAAATAAATGGTATATGACTGGAGAAGTTTAACCCTAATCCTGTAAAGATGTTTTGACGGAAAATTGACATTCTAAAACCTGTCCAATTTTTTTGTAATAAATAATTGTGAAAATTGCAAAAAGTTTATTG
>JABUQX010136922.1:0-29671 GCA_015478945.1 Trachelipus rathkii
CGTGCTTCGTTTCATTCCGGGGGTGTGGGTCGTTAACCGACCTGCAATCGTAGACGCTTTCGCGTTCGTCTTCACCAATCGAATCTCATTATAACCTAGGGGTGAGCACCAATATTGAACTATTCAGGGCTCAGGGAGGCTAGAAGGCTTGAAAAAAAAAGTCAGCCTTTCAGTTGGCGCATATTGGCGCTCGCGCCCGGCACTATCATGGCACTCCGCCCCAGCACTTTCATTGGCACTCGCGGCTCGGTGGCTCGCGGCACTCACCTGGCGCTCCACCTAGTACTCATCTAATACTCATAGAACTAATAGAACATCACTAGATACTTCTTCCGGTGATTGGGAACCATCAGCCTTCAGGATTGCAGTGGGTCAAAAATTGACCCATGGTATATCTTTTAATTAAGGACGAATATCATGATCAGAGCAAGGTTAAGACTATCAAAGGGGCTGGTCTAAAGGATACTTAAGAGTACCCAGTGGGTCGGAAATTTGACCATGGTATATAACAGGTCAAAGCAAATATCATGGCCAAAAAAACACTGGGTAAGAAGACATCCAAAAATGGGGCTAGCTTTTAAGGTTGCCCCAAGAGTATAGTGGGCCGTGACCATGAGGGTACGCTATGGCGAGTTAGGCCGAGGAAATATGTGAGGTCAAACAAGGCAAGACATCGAAAATAGGCTAAACCCCTAAAGGAAAGACAATAAATTACCGTCGTTGATTGGGCATGGAATACCAAAGGGTTGATCGAGTGGGTGGGTCCAAAGGTGACCGCGGAAGACCAAAGAGCTTAAAAGTACCGTGGGCCAAAAATGACATATGGAAGAACAAAGGGTAGCCAAAAATTACCGTGAGCCCAAAAATTGACCCATGGAAGACCAGGGTAGCAAGGTGCCGTGGGCCGTCAGCCATAAGGAAGACCAAGAGGTAGCAAAAATTACAATGGGGCCAATTGACCCTGGAAGACCAGAGGTAGCAAAATTGCTGATGGAGGCTTAAAATCAAACCATGGAGAGAGACCAAGGGTAGCAGAGTACACCGTGGGCCAAATTGACCCATGGAAGACCAAGGGAAGGCAAAAATTACCGTGGGCCAAAATTGACCCACTGGAAGACCAAAGGGTAGCCAAAAATTTCCGTGGGCAAAAATGACACTTCGAAAAACAAAATTGAATAAAAAATTACACTTAGTGGGTCCAAAAGTCGGCCCATGGAAGGATAAAGAGTAGTAAAAAAATTACCGTGGGCCAAGAAATGACCCACGGTCGAGAAAATTAGGGGGCATAAAAATAGGGGCTTAATACATTGCAACGGTTGCTGACACAACCGTTTGGCTGCTAACCCTTCTTCGAGAAGAGGTTACAAATTAGGGTTGCCTGCCTAGCAGAGATTTTGCTAGCAAAAATTGGGGTTCTTCTCAAAAATTTGGGTTCTCAAAAGGGTGGGGTTGCCAAAAATTAGAGGTTCTCAGGTAGGGGTTTATAAAAAATCAACTTCCCCCTAAAAAAGGACAAAGAGGTTCTCAAAAATTCCCAGGTTCCTAAAGTAGGGTTCTCAAAAAAAGTGGGGTTCTCAAAGAGTAGGGTTCTCAAAAAATTGGGGTTCTCCAAAAAAATTAAGGTTCTCAAAAATCAACTTCCCCTAAAAGGATAAGGGCAAAAAATTAGGGAGGGCCAAATTGACCCATGGAAGACCATCAAAGTTTGGTGAAAAAAAGGTCAAAGGCCAAAAGTAAAAAACCCCAAAGGGTCCAGGGCCCCCAGTCACGGTCAAAAAAGGTGCAAGTCAGAAAAAGATTCAAAAAAGGTCGAACTAAGACTTGCTAGAAACTCTGCAATACAGTAAGCATTAACGCCTTCTGGTGATGAGGACGGTGAAAGTGACAATGGTGAAGGAGTCTCATTTTCTACCCTTAAGCTTAGCTGCCTTGGCATAATCATCTCTCTCAGTTGGCAAATTTCAGAATTTCCTAGTTCTAGATTATGAGCAATAAATACTAGCTTTTGCAACGTCTACACAACAAAAGTTATATTTCATGCGAGGGTCTTTGAAACCTTTTATTTCCTTAAAAAACAGATCACAGACTTTGCATGTGGCATTTCTAGATTCTAAATAAAAATTATGATAGAAATGTTACTGAAAGCTGAAACAGAGTAAGGAAACATTAATAAATTAGTGAAAATGAATATTAATAAAAACATTCCAAACGAAATAAAATATAATAGAAATATTTAATATTGCTATATGTTCGTTTAGAGCGTTGCTTGAAATGCGTATTGGAAACACATACACATACTGTATGCTTAAAACTAAAGCAGAACTCTAAAAAATAAAATATAAAAATTTACAAGTAAATCTAAGATTTAATGCGGGAGAATATATTTACGAAAAAAAAGATTTTATTTCGAAAAAAACGAGCTTGTTTTTTTCCTTTCCCAACCCTAATTAGGACTTTCATTTACTTTATAATCAGTATGAGCATCAGGAAAGAAATTAAACAAAATTGGTTTTTCATGTCCATTAAGATAGGAATCTTCCATAATATTGCAGTTAACTAAGATAAAATTTACCAATAAAATGTTAGCGATCTTTTCACCTTCATGTTCTCCAATACCTTCAATAGTATCACTTCTAAATCATAAAAAATATTTAATGATTTTTTATGGAAACGAATGCTAACACTTGCATTCTTCATAGGAATAATATACATTTTAAAATTATCTCGTTTTCTTCAATACTTAATGCTTCTGGATGTTTATTTTTAACGAGCTGTTCTTGAATGTATTATTAGTCTCTTTTATCTCATAAGCACCTGTTGGAAAAATTATTTCAAAAATTGTAGAATTATATTCATATACGAACTTACTATTTGATTCATCGATATTTGGTACTGAATGATAGATATTTATATTTGCAAACGCAATTTCATGTGTTTAACCCCTACCTAATTTTAAAGAAGGGTAAAAATTACATTCAAAATCAGATGAATTACTAGATAATACAATGCTCATTTATCATATTTGATAAAGTTTTAATAGAATCTTTAAATAACTTTCTTTTATTTTTTTATATTTTTTTATTACAAAAAAATTGAAAAAAAATAAAACTCCCCTATATCTCTGCTGTTAATACTGCTGTCTTATCTTCTTCTAAAGATGAACTGTTTGCTCAAACTTTTCTAATTCCACTCTAGACGATTCCAGAGCTATTCCTTCTCTCCGCCTCCTTTCAACTCACTAAAATGTTTCTGCACTCTCTGAGCTTAATATTAAGGAGGAGAGTATTGAAATTATTTATCCAGTGGTCCTCAAAACTTTTATTTCTGAGCTTGGACCCTGCCTTGGTAAACTGTTTCCTCACTGCCCATCAACTTCAAACTTTTCCTCCTGTCAGAAGAGTGCATTCATTCATCATGTGCTGAAGAAGCGGAACCCCAGTTAACAATCCAACTATCGTCCTATTGCTTGAACCTCTGTTCTTCCTATGGATTTTGAATCTTTTCTTAACAAGAAGATTTAGAAACACCTTAAACCTTCTAACCTTATCTCTGATTGGCAGTTTGACTTCTGTAAGGACAGCTCCACTGGTAATCATCTTTCCTTTCTCTCATACTCTTGGTTCTCTGTTCTTCCGCATTTAGGTAAGTCTCTTGTGGCACTCGACATATCAAAGGCTTTCGATTAACTCTGGCACAAAGCTTTAATTTCTAGACTTTCCACTTTCGAGATTTATACTTCTCTCTCTTGACTTTCGTTCCAGTCGTTCTATGGCTGCTATTGAAAATAACCACCATTTATCCTTTAAATCTATCCATAGTGGCATTCCTCGGAATTCTGTTCAATCTCCAACTCTTTTTTTTATTTTGAGTCAATGATCTATCTGTTATTGTGTCTCTTCTCTACTCATAGACTGATAACTCATAATTAATCCTTCCAGTTTGAAAGACGACTCATTCAACCATAAATAAATGATGCCAGGAGGGTAGCCATGAAGCCACAAACCTCTGATCTTTCTCATATCTATAATTGTGTTAAAGAAAACCTGGTTGTTTTCAATGCCTCAAAAACTCAGCTTCTTCATCCATCTACTTGGCATAATTCATCGCACAGTTATAATATCTTCATTGAAAATACAACTATATCCTTCTTCCGTTCTTAATATTCTTGATATTTTCTTTTCTCGTGTTCATTCTAACAAGTTTCTAGGAAGGAAATTGGGTATTCCGAAGCGCTTTCAGAACTTCTTCTCACCACCCCAGTTGCTAGCTCTGCATACTAGCGTTGTTTATCTGAAGTGGGTCCACACACAGGGTTGTGGAGTTGGTTCAAAAATTTTCCCACTCCGACTCTGACTCCACCCTCTTTCAAAATTACCGACTCCGTGCTCTACGACTCTGACCTATTGAGGTACAAACTCAAACTCTGACTCCACCCTTTTTGAAGAGTACCGACTCAAACTCCGGAAACTCCACCCTTGCCACAAGAAAATTGCAAACTCTGACTCCGGCTCCCGCCTGCAGAGGTCATATACATTATACCGTGTACGTGTATATATATATATATATATATAACTTATGTATATATATGATATATATATATATATATATATATATATATATATATAACATATATACTAAACTAGCGTAACATAACCTAAACTGACTATAACCCAATAATATATAACTAATATACTTTTATACTATATATATATATATATATATATATATATATATGAGGTTGTTGTTACCTGTGTTAATGTATGTGGTGAGACTATGGTCTGGAATAAGAGGAGTATATCCATCTAAAATTACAATGTGTTCAGATGGACGGTAGGGGCGTGTTAGTGTGAGAAGAATTGATAAAATGAGGGAAAAGAACGTAGAGAGAGTGTAATGGTGTAAAGAAAGGGTAGATAAAGAGAATCAATAGATACCTGTTCAGAGATAGCGTTTGGCCATGTGGAAAGGATGGATATAGTCGATTGGATTAAGCAAATGTATACTGGTGAGTATGGGGAATCGACCGGCTGGGGAGACCGAGGAAAAAGTGGATTGAGTCAACAAAGGAGTTCACACTGGGATAGAAATCTCTGGTGGAGTTTGCCAGAGGCGAAAAAGAAAGGTGCATAGTAGGAGTGAATAGCGGCACGTTTTGTGAGGAGGGAGGACGTGGTTGTGAAAGCCCCACCTAGGTTAAGGATAATTTAAATTGGAGAGATGCCATAGTGGTCCGTCCGTGAGAAACTCTAGGATGGTTCTCTTTACTGCGACGATTCTCACTAAAATATTACTATAAAGGAGGGAGGGTAGCTTTTCTTTCGACTTTCGTTATATTATTCTACTACTTTTCTGTTTCAGTGCATGCTACGCACCTTCCCCAGTCTTAAGGAGAGAAGGTGGATAATAATGCTCTCTCCTTTATATATATATATGTATATATATATATCCCTTACTATATACTATATATATATATATATACTATATATATATATATATGCATATATATATATATATTATATATATTCTTTCTTTTATAACAACCTCTTTATATATATATAGGGCCACAGTAACTTCAAACGGAAATTTTTTTCGTTTTTTAGATTGGGTTTTGTATACAACCTTATGTAGCAACCTTATAACCAGCCAGCATAACACCTTATATTCTAATATATATACTTTACTATATGCTTCTTGCCAGTAACCAGCCTTGCCCAACCATATATATACTCATAGCATATATCTATTTTTATACTGCTTTGCTGCATACTCTAAATATCTATATATGTATGCTCTTCTTCCCAACTCTTCCAGCCAACCAGCCAGCCAGCAGCCAGCCAGCCAGCAGCAGCAGCCCAGCAGCCAGCCAGCGCCACTCCTTCCCAGCAGCAGCAACCTTGGCCAATATGCCATGTTGTATGTATCAGCACTAACCAGCAGTAGTAACCCTTTCCTTTATTCTTCTTCTTTCTATATCAACTAATATATATATATATATATAATATATATATATATATATATATATATTCTTATATTTTCTTATATATATATTTCTCATATTTTACTCTATATATACTATAAAATCATATAAAATATGGAATATGTAACTATATATTCAGTATCACTCTGTGTATAATAACAACTAATATACAAATATAACTCTTCATGTAATAACAATAATATCATCTTCTTATACTCTTTCTTTCCATACTTCTATAGCAAAATATATGTTTTTACGCTCACTATATTTTTCATGTTCTATGGGAATATATTTCATTGATAGGGAGAATTATTTTCCAATTTTTATTAACGGCAGATACAAATGATCGTCTTTCCAGATTTTAAGGTAGTTAAGTTTTGAGCACGATTGGAGCATGTTAACCCGTGATTTTTTCATCAAAGTTCAAAAACAATTTTTGAACTGCTTGCCAAAAGCGTCAGCTTTTGGAGCGTATCTCTGAAGCTTCTCATTATTTTCTCATGATTTATGTCTCAAATCAAAGGGGTTGTAACTCTAAATGATTTTACTTAAAGTAAAAATAATCTAAAATACATAGTCAGACAAACACATAGCTTAGCACTTTTACAATATATATCAAAACTATTTATGAGGAACTATATGCTGAGCTTACCTGATAGCAAGGTATTTGTATTTTTGTGTATGAGGGAGAAATTTAATTCTTGAAATTAGAGATAAAATGACAGAATGTTTTTATCATTTTTATATTCAATGTATTTTTAATAAGAAAAAGTGACAGCATTGCATCGTTTTATAGTTCCTTAAGGGGATAAATGTGGACAAATCAATGCAAGGTTTGCTCAGTGATTTTTGAAACATCGGGATACAGCTTTCATTATTTATTATTTTCTTCTGTAAAACATATTGATATTGTTTCTGCTGCTCATCTTCAGTGAGGAGGTTATTAAAGTCTGTAATTAATTTCACTCTTGTTCTGTCCAGCTAAATTATGCGACCTTTAGTGACTTCTGTGCAATCTTCCCTTCTAAAAATGTATATTCCAAGCTACTAGGGGGCTCTCTGAAAATCGTTATCTAGAAGCTTAGTAAAATATGATCCTTATTGTTGGCCAAGATGACCCATAATTATTCAATGCTTTCTTTGGGTATTATCTTTAAAATTTGGGGTTTAAATTTGTACGAGTACCATAAATATCAGTCTATAGAATATCATTGTCATTTGGGACTTTGTTTTGCCATTTCCGATTTTCTTCGTCTGAGTGAGGATCAAAACCCCAAGGGCTACCAATTCTTCATTGAAATACTACGAATGGTTTGAGAATTTCACTGGAATACTACTGTCAGGGCCTTTGCTTTATTAATGTCTTATGTTGCATGCCGCTTCGCTAGATGTGAACTCATATCGGAGCAAACCTCCCAAAGGCAATTCACAACTACAACTTCCCTTTATTACCCTCTCTGACTTGAGAAAATACAGACGGCTTCTGGGCACACCATTGTTCTTCGCTGACTCAGTTTGAATTGTCCTACGCAGAATAAAAATATATTCCCTGAACAATAGTTGAAAACTGACATCTCTACCCTAACTTTGTTTGATGGCACCTGGAGATTTGAAATTCCACTTTGCTACGTTCAGTTCAGACAACCTGCTACAAATACAATACTAATTTTAGTAGGAGCCACCTTCACTCAAATAAATCTGCAGTTTTGGCGATTTCGTGAGCTTGGTAATTTAATCTACTTCTACGATTACTATGTTGGCAGGTACTTCCAGAAGGTAGATGTCTTTTCTCAATTTCGTTGATGATACCCGAGGTTGTTTCTTGTTGAGCTTCGCTCATGTATTTTGGAATCTCTTGAATATATAGGGTTGAGGCCCAGTTGTTGTGATCGATCTTTATTTCAAAAGAGAAACACTCTCAACATGACTTCAAAGAAGATATAGTTTGACTTAAGCTAAGTAAACCGGCTCTCTGCAAGATGTTTAAAAATTTACAAGCCCCTTTTTAGGAGCCTTCTGTGTTTGATGCAGTGGTGTCTAAACACACTTCCTTGATAGTATGGAGACACTTGATTCTCCGAGACCTCATGACAGCCAAGGCTTGTTCTTCACGAGTTGGCATTACATTAACCTTTGCAGGAACTCCAGACCACAGTTCTGTTCTTGTTTCCATATGAAATTACAGCAGCTGTGTTCTTATCTGTGCTTTACAGAACGTCTGGTGGGAAGGATTTCAGTCTGTGGGCTTACAGCAGCTTCCTTCTGAGTATAAATTTCGTTTGGATACCACTCAGTCAGTGGTTTCTCAGCCTTTCATCTTTATAAGACAAGACTATGCTTTAGACCTTTGTTTACCTGGGTTCTAAGTGCACTCTTCATGTGCAGTGTGTGGCATTTTCTGCCAGATACCCTGATCAACAGCTTGAGATAGTTTCATAGCAGTTCAAAATTTCCTAACACTTTCAGCTTCATCCTTTTGCTGAGATGGTCCAAGGAAGGAGGATTCCTCGGTTTCTGTGAAGTACGAAGCAGTCCATTGGCTGTCCTTGATATCTTCATCACATAATGTTTTCACTCTTCATCTCACTGTCTCATCTTCAACCTGTAAATGATTACTCTGAACAAAGAAATAAAGACAATTAATTGTAATAGTTAAGATACTTTTTAACCACTCTTGTTTTGTTGAATTGTGCTACATTAAAAACTAAATAACTAGAACCAAGGGACACATCGCATTGCTTTAGAAAGATCAAAAATTCAAACATATATGCAAAAAAAAAGAATATTACCTATGTATAAGATAAACATTCACTTGAACTCGTTCTTATTAGTTCTTTTGTGGTTTCTATTTGGCTCAGGCTAACTAGATCCAACTCCAACGCTAGAACATACGCGACCCTTTGCACTACATTTACACAACTTAAGAATTCGCTGTCTTCATTACCACAGTTTCATCTATAGGCAAAGCATCTTGATGGGCAATATCAAGATATCAATGCTAAAACCCAGTCTTTGATTTTGTTTCAACTGCAACTTCTGATTATGTTTATACTAATTAGTTTTTATTTTGTTTCCTCATTGAAGTTTCTCTATTTTCTAGTAATATCAATCTTTCTACATGTTTTTGCTTGGGATGACTTTTAAGCAGGAGCTTTCTGCTTATGTATTAATTCTTACTTTGAATCTCACCAAGATTCATTTTACGGTACCTAGTGTGAACAAAAGTGTGTTAAACTTGACGATTGGAGGTATTTACAACCAGTTATCTGGTGAGCCGGATAGCCTACCTAGTAATTTTTATCTTTTGGTTCTGCTTCTTATACAATGAAGGGTGGAAGCCATTCTTTTATATTTTATTTTAAATCACTGGAAGATAACATCTTCCTTGAATATTGGTTTCAGGGAAATGAATCAGTAGATGTAAGAAATAACTAAGAAAAAGTCTATTAATCTCTACATTTCACATAATAATGTATTCTTAATGATGATGAACTGATGATACTGGAGTTAGACTGGGCATTTGAAAATAAATAGTAATATGCAGAATATCAGGCTAGTTCTGATATATATTGCCTTTAATTTAGAGACATGTAAATCATGAGAAAGTAATAGGGTTCAATTACCGCAGACCTGAAACACGTCAACTGGTCGGCCCAAAACGTGTTTTTTTGTAACTTTTAAACACACTTTCTGTTCATCAGCTCCTTCCCAATAGTGCTCACTTCAACTTTACCTTAAAATCTGGAGAGGCTGATCACTTTTGCGGGGTTCCCGTTGACAAAATTCCAACATCAATTTTTACGGTCACCCTAGTGTACAACTTTAATATATGCTTATATATATAGCCTTATATATATACTGTATATATATATATGTATGTATACTGCTATAACAACCAACCAGCCCAACCAGCATGTATACTGCACTGCACTTCTTTACTAATATATATATATATACTGCTCATCTTTCTGCTGCTCTTTCTCTTTCTTCAAATGTAGCAGCTTGTATATATATATATATATATATTTATATATATATATATATATATATATATATATTATATATATATATATCTCATATGCTCTTTCTTTCTTTGCTATAACCAATAATATGTATATATCAACCAGCATATAGCATATATAACCAGCAGCCAGCCAGCCATGCCAGCCAGCCCTTAGCAGCCAATAACACCAGTAGCACCAACTGCTCTTTATGTATGTATATAGTGGTAAGGTCTAGGGGTTTCGAGAGCCCACTTCAGGAATGTAGTATTGCTCGTTCTTATCAACGTAAGCCCGATAGGCATGATAACTACATGTTTTTGAAGATAAGTTAATTGATTGTCGTGGCGTTATTATTAATATTAGTAATAATATGTAATAATATTAATGTATTATTAATATTATTAATATGTATTATTATTATTATTATTATTATTATTACGAAGAATCGATTTCCGAGAAGGAAATCAGTTCTGTCGAAAGCTTATTCCTGAATCGTTTTTTTACCTTTCTGACTCCACGAGCTCAAACTCCGACTCCGACTCACGACTATTACTTTGACTCTGCAAAACTTCGGTTTCGATTCCACCAGCAAAGGTGACACTGGTTCTACCCGTTCCGTCCGATTCTGACTCCTAGCCTTATACATATATAAATATATATAGGTGAAGGGAAATGATTTTTTGAGGAATAATAACCGAACTCCATTTTTCTGCTTCATGTAGTAATTACAACGAGGATTAAAGTTGAGTTGAAATTAAAAAAAAACTTGGTGTCACAACCGAATATTTTTGAGTTTAGTTTATGTTATTTAGTTTAATTAAATACAAATATTGATATTATAATATTTTTCTAACAAATGAAACTGCTTTGAAGTTTCTAATCACTAATTATTAGAATGCAAATACTATAATTATAAGAACAACTCATTTTACCCCAAATTAACCATTTACTCAAAACCAATCACCATTAATATTTTATGAACTAAAAGGAATATTGCAGATTATTTACATCAAGAATCTGTACTTTATCACTTTGTATATGGATTGTCAGATTGTAATCCAACTGGAAATTGGCCGAGATACAAGACTGTAGTTTTTTTTGAGTTCTGAATAAATATTTCTGAAACACGGGGGAAATTTTTTTGAGTTATATTTTCACTTATTTAATTAAATTAAATACAGATTCTTAAATATTAATCTTTTCTTCGTAACAAAAAAAACTCAAACATTGAAGTTCCAATCACTTCAATGTTTAAAAAAACTTATATGTCATCAAATGTACCATGAAACGCATCATCTTTCCCCCATTTTTAGCGGTAATATATAATTATATATACATATTAATATATATATTATATATATATATATATATCATAATATATATTTTTAAACATATATATATATATAATCTTCATCTACCTTTTTCTTTCCCCCAAGACTGGTGGTAAGGTGATAACAAGCATCAGAAAATGAAAAGCAGTAGAATAATGATGAAAAGTCGAGAAAATTTACCCCCCCCCTCTCTGTACATTAATTATAAGGCTAGTCGCAGTACAAATACACCCTAACACTACCAGAGACCCTCATATGGTTTAAAATCGTCAGTGTACAGGGTTCATCGTGACCCAGGTGGCCACAAGCCATACCCCTCTACAAAACCCCAGCCATTCCTCCTTATTATGACGCTTTTTTCTCGGCCTCTGACCAATTTAACATGTTTTGTCCTTCAACATTCGTGTTACTGACTCAATCACTTTTTCTTCGATCAATATATATCGAGTGTGCAAAATCGGCAGCACATAATGAACATCTGCTACCGACTAATCTTCATCCTCCTTCCACGGACCAAACCATCTCAACATTACTTTCATTTATTCTCTCGTTTACCCCTTTCTTCACAATAACTAAATGTTCATTCCTCATTTTATGAAATTCTTCTCACACCTAGATGCCCCTAAGATTCGTCCAACCTCTGAACCACATTGGAACTTTAGATACTAGTAACTTCTTATTCCAGAACCATAGTCTCACTACTATAAACATGGAACAACATACCGTCATATGTAAGACCCTAGCGCACCAAAGACTTAGTCCTTTACATTCACCAACGATGTAATTGCACCAGCCACCTTCCTGACATTCAAAACTGTTCCTCTAAATCGCTATCCTTCCCCTTCTCCATCCACATATATCCTGAAAGTATTTAACCAGAAAACTTGTTCCAGCTGCTTCACCATCTAAATATAATCACACTGATGACTGTCCTCATTCACAACTTATTTTTATTTACTTTCAAACCCCTCCTTTTACACCCCTGCCTCTCTCTCACAATCCTCTCAAACTCCTACAGATTCGCCACACAACCAATCATCCCGCATATAATAGTAGGGGCAACCCCACTCCTCTCGCCTCATTCTAAGAGTATTCCTGAATCCGCCATTCAATTTCTTTTCATAAACCCCATCCATATACAAATTCAATAACCAAGGAAACATAACACAACCACCCTGCCTCACCCGTATTAAGACTAAACAATCACTTGTGACATGCCATTTATTCCTTACACACGCCTCACTATGTCATACAATATGGATTCCATTCAAAGCCTACACACACATATCACTAGCCATCAGAAATCCCTATTAACCCTATCATACCCCTTGTTGCAAATCAATAAACTAAATAACAATTTATTTTCTCTCACCTCATTTTCTCTGTATCCTTTGCTTAATGTAAGAGTAATTTGATCCACACTATCTTACTACTACCTAAAGCACACTGTTCTTCACCAATCCAGTCCTACACTCTTCGAACCAAAACACCGCATATTCTTCTACAACACTTAACTGAGAACTAAATACAACCTGCATCCATCTCTCCTTCACCCACGCCTTTATTGGAAAAAAAACTGTTATGGGCAGATAGGTGGTGATTATCAAGGGGTGGGGGTGGAAGTGGTGTTGGTTTTCTAGCGCCCGCCCTGATGCTTTTTATAAAATATCCCCAGAAAAATGATTTTTTGCCTAGTCCCCCCTCCCCATTTAAAGATAGTATTTGTATGGTCCTCCACTCCCTTACCCCTATATAAGGGTATCTATATGCTATTCTCCAATCCCTCGAAATATACCCTCCATAAACTTTATTACACAACTTTCAGATCCAATCAATCACCATGCTTTCCTCCGTTCTTGAAATCATGTCACCAGTATGTTGGATCTATACCTGCAGATTTAAAACCATTCTTTAACTTTCTCACTCTACCCATATCCTCCCTTTGCTAATAACCTCATCCCCAGAAATACCTATTCCTTCTTCAAGTCCCATTATCACCTCTCATTGACTGCCAATATTAATACAAATTTTCGAAAGTGTTCTTTCCCACACTGTCATCCCTCACATCCATTTCATCAGTTACAAAACACCATCCCTATGTCATTATTCTGAGCAGGTTCCCCTAATTCTAATTCTTAGCCTTTCGCGCTTCCTTAGAAGAGCTTCCTATTCCTTGTATGTCCCCATTCATCCTCCTTCCAAACTGTTCACTTAACTGCTTCTGTTCTCCTATGTATGAATCTTTTAGCATCTCTTTCCTCCTTATATAATTCAAGCATTCTTTCTTTGAAACTTCATCATTGCTTTTAGTACATTCTTTTTTTTCTTTTTTTTACCCTTTTTAGGGGGCTGCATCACCTCTTCCACCACTCACTGTTATCCATTCTTACTTCCTCTTTAGCACAGACATACTTCTTTTGCACTGCTAACAATTGCTCCTTCATTTGCTTCCAGATTTGTCAGTTTCAACTTGTTCACATTTACTGAATTACTTGCGAGCGTTCTCAAATACTTTTCCTTATTACCCTTTCACTAACTTCTCACTCTTATTTTACCTACTTCCTTCCTTATCATCTTCCTTCCATCCAAGTCCCCACTATCTTAATTTTTATGTAGAACAACATAATGATCTGAAATCCCATTCCTAAACCCCTCACTGATTTAACATCTCAACTTATACCTCAACCAATCTCCTTCTCACCGAACACAAAAGATCAATCCTAATTTCAACTTCGATATACCACCTCTACCTACACCAACTCTCGTATAATTTATGAACTCTTGTGTTTAAAGAAAGTATTTACTTACCAACACAAACCTCTCCCTCACAGAAATCAATCACCCTTCCACCATTCCTCATTTTCTCCTGACACCCAAAACCACCTGTTATAACACATCCTTTTTTGATCATATATATATATATATTTATAATTATAATATATTATATAATATAATATATAATAATATATATATATTAATATATATTATTTATATATAATATAATAAGTATATATATTATATATATATATATATCAGTAGGTGGGCACTTCCGCTCTTTAGTCGCTCAGTCCCTCCGGGCGGACCTACAAAGCAATAGGTGTGGATAGCGGAGGTGCGGAGACTCAGGAAAATTAGCAAGACTCGCACTGCGCGGATCAAAACAAAGTTTCCGTCTTTGTTTCCCCACCTTTTTGAAAATGAAAGTAATTTACTTATTAAGAATTCTTATTGGTTAGAATAAAGAATATATATTTATTTAAGGTTTATACTAAATTAATAGTTTTTGTCTAGAGACTTAGTTTGTAATAATGTAACTTCCAAAACAATCTCACCTCCTTAATAGGTACCATATATAATAATAAGCATTTAAATGATTTTAATAGGACCTTGATGATCTTGGTCGTCTTTTATTAACTTTAATTATTATATTAATTAGTGTGGAAATATTTTTCCAAATCATATCAATACTTACCAAATATAGATATATATATATATATATATATATAATAATATATATTATATAATATATATATATATTGAGGCTTATATATATAATTAGTATAATATATTAATATTATATATTAGTATGTATATATTGATTTATTTATATATTCGTTTTATTAGTTTATACTACTGCTATTACCTGGCTGAGTACGTAGTGTGGACCCCATTGACTTTCAGCAAGGCGTCGAGGCTTTCATGGATTCTACTGAAGTCTTGTTCTAAAATCTTGAACGAAATAGACCTTATTATGGGTGGACAGGTGGTCAAAATATTTCAGAAGTGAGGCAGAATGATTTAGGTGAGATCCTTAAGTTAGGCTAATGGACTGCTTGGAAGCAACTAACTACCAGCACCTTACTCTCATCCAAGAATATCTTTCTCCTTACATAGGCAGAATTTGTTGAACTTGTTCATAAATATTTTAATAACCCTTTCAGATTCCGTCTCTCCCTGTTTTGTCTGTCTGTACTTAAAACACAGAACTTATCAGAGATGAGGGAATAATTTTGAGGGCAAAGACGGTCAGCCGTATAATGCTTTAATATCTTGAGCAACTAAATCTTTTGCGCAAGGTAATCATGTCTTTGTTTTTCAAGAAGACCATTGAGGAGACAAAAGGAAACAATCTAAAAAATATTCATTAGCAATTTTATTTAAAATTATAAATACTATTTGTTGTAAGTGATATATATTTTCTATTTAGTTAAAATCCTTGTGTGAAGTCGCACAATTTTTAGCGGCGAAGACGGCGGACTTCGAATGCGGGGTTTCGATCGAGTCCATAAATACATTGCCCAAAATAAAGATACGCTTTTCTTCAATGACACACCACTAAAAAAAAAAATAAAGGACTACCCTAAAGCTGTGATGCGGAAACCTTCAGAGTAATATTTATATAAAAGCTACCTTACCCTTATTCATTACCTGCCAGTCAGAAATAATATAATAATAATTATAACATAATACTTATATTTTATTTATTTTATTATAAATCTCTGAAACTATACCTCTATTTAAGAGTTTCGTAGTGTGATTATACCAATATTAGCCTCAGAAGGATATAATGGATACTCCTACTCCTACAGGTATATTTAACAAGACATCTTTAATTATACGCATACTTATACAAAGAGCTAATAAAAAACTTTAACAAAAAACTGTTTTTTAAAAAAAAAAAGAAGGAAAAACATATGAAGGCAAGGAGTTCCACCACAACCCTATACTATAACTGCATATATAATTACTAATTTATAATTATAATTTTATATATATTACAAAAATATAAAAACTTTCAACACTGCATTTTTTCCCCTTTATAAGCTCTTTGTTACTCTATATATAATTTACCTAATACATAATCTATTGACGCTCTGCAGAAAGCGCATGTCGACGTTTCGTGCCAAGGCAAAAGCTCTGGAGAGCTATGGAGAGGCTATGGCAGGTGGAGGTATATTATAAAGAAGGCGATAGAAAGTATGTATGACAGATGCAGCTGTAATGTTAGAACTGAGTCCGAGAACGATAGATGGTTTGAGTGAAGCAGGGGAGTGTTTTATCTTCACTGCTGTTTTGATTATAATTAGCATTGTCGTGATAAGTGACAAGTGAATAGAGAGATCTTAGGGAGAATCTGAAGGGGACAAATGGAATATGCGAAACGATCTGGCATGGGAGCGAGAGACGAGGAGGCGATTCGAGAGGTGTGGAGTTGTTTGCGGAGGAGTTGGGGGAAGCAGGGATGAAGATGACCATACAGAAGACAGAGATATTAACAGTTAACCAGGAGAAATGAGGAGGGGCATGAGATGATGGTGAGAGAGGAGGAGGAGAAGGCGGTAAATATCTGCAATTATCTCGGAGGATGTTTAACAGAAGGGGAGGAAGTGGGGGAAGAGATTACGCGAAGAATGGAAAATATGGATTATTATGAAAAGCGGTATACTCATGATGCAAGACGAAACATGGAATAGAAGGTTAAAAAAGGATTTTTAACAGCATACTAACTCCGACACTGCTGTACGGGGCGGAAACATGACAGAAAGAGAGGAGAGTAGAATACAACGGCGGAGATGAGGATATTAGGAACTATGATTGGAAAGAGTAGGTGAGACAGAATAAGGAATGAAGTTATTAGAGAAGATATAGGGTGAAGAAGATACACTAGAGATGATGTTGGGAGAGATTGAAGATGGTGGCGCATCTGAGAGATGGAGCGGAAGAGAATCCCGAAAAGACAGATGGGAATGGACACAAGGGCAGAAGACCAAGGGGAAGACCGAAGAAGAGTTGGGCGGTGGAGGACTCTCTGGAAGATGTCAGCTTCCAAAGTATGAGAGCGCTGATAGAGAAGAGGAACGTGGCTAGGAGAGGGATTGCTCTGGAGATAAGAATGCTTGCGCGGCTGACAGATTAAGAATAAATAAATGAGAAAGAAAATAAAAAAAATATATAATATATATATATAATATTATATATATATATATATATATAATATAGTATATATATATATATATATATTTATATATATATAGTATATATATATATATATATACCGGTATATATACCGTATATATTATATATATATATATATATATATATATATATATATATATATATACTATATATATATATATATAATAATAAATATATAAAATATAATATATCTATATATAATATATATATACGCCGTATATATATATATATTATATAATAATATATATATATATATTATATATATATATATATATATTATATATATATATATTATATATATATATTATATATATTATTAAACCAAAAATATACAAAATTGAATATTTACATTCCACCAACAGCCTCCCAACATTTCCCTCAAGGCTATTTTCCTTACCCATCTGCCTTATCACAATTTCAAAATCTAATACTAACTGAGTCTTCAACTTTTACAACCTAGCTTGTCTTAACACCCATACACATATTCCAAGAGGTGATGCAGTAATAGAAAACTTGCACTCACTCTGTATCCTGAGCAACAGAAATCAGCCCACAAGATACCCACTGCAACACAACCAAAACCCCACATCCCCTAATATCTCATTCTGCTTCCCTCCAAATACAAAACACAATATGGCAAACCTTCCACGCTATATCCTTAAACCACATTTTAATACTCATCACAATACAATATTATCACCCAATACACATCCTTCAAATAAAAAAAATATATGGAAAAGGTAACTTCTTACCTATCGTATGATTGTAGATTTTACTGTATATTGATTATATTTCAATATAATTTCCAGTTAATTGAATAGAATGAATGGAAGATAACTTTAAAGAAAATAAAAAACACAAAAAATTGAGCGAAAAGTAGTTTCACTTGATTTTCAACGTAAAAAAATTAAAATCATATATGTTATTATTAGAAATAGCGTAAATTATTAGTATTAGCAGAAATGTAATGTGAGCATACAAATTGTTCAAGTGACTGTCACTTTTAAAGTTTTATTGTAATAACTTTCAATTAATTGTGACGAATAGGAATGTATACGCATGCATATTGAATGTGACAATAAGAAAAAAGGCTAAAGTTCTTTTTTCGTTTAAACATGGTACATGTGAATATAGTTATAGGAACTTGTCCTTTAAAGGAGTTAACCGATATTATATCGAACGAACGATGTAATAGATTTTTTTCTGATTAATTCAAGGCAATAGAGCGTCAGGTTTGTCAAAAACATTTTTTTTTTTCTATACACTAAAGGAATACGCAAATTAAATGGCAAGATAAAAAGTCAGGTCTCTCGGCCCCAGTGGGGGATGACGGGGGGGGGACTTCGTCCCCCATTCTGTCCCACCGTCGGCTCGAGCCCCTTAAAATAAAAAATAAATTGTTTTTAAAAAAAAATTACAAAAATTAACATGGATAAAAATAAAGCAACTTGTGGCGACTCTTCCGCTCTCTTCTCTTGGAGTTTTAACTAAACATGAACTGCAGGGTTAACCGAGCTACTGTTAGCGATTTTTTGTATGTCTTTTTATGTAACATCCTTTTAACAAAAAGTGTGCATATATATATATATATATGATATATTAGTATATATATATATATATAATATCTATAATATATAAGATATATATATATATATAATATTATATTATATATATATATATATATATGTACTACAGTGCGGCGCTTCTATACGCCACTTAGGGAATACACCTGGTGTTAAGGCTCAGCAGGAGAGTGTTTGTGACAGCAGGAGTGGGTACTATATATATATATATATATATACTGGTTAAATATATATATATACTATATATAACTTTATATGATATATATATTATAATAATATATATATATATATATATATATATATATATATATCCGTATATATATATTATATATATATATAATTATTATATTTATATAAATATATATATATATATATAATATATATAACCTTATTTAATATATATATATATATATATATATATATATATATAATATAATATAATATATATATATATATATATAACCCTTATTATAATATATATATATTATAAATATATATATATATTATATATATATATATATATTATTATATAATTATAATATATAACCTTATTATATATATTATATATTAATATTATATAGTAATATATAATATATAATATAGTAAATATATAATATATATATATATTACATCAGGGGTTCACACTTTCTGGAAGTCAGGGGACAGGTCAGGGATAAGTCGGAAAATAAAATTGGTCGGGAAGTCCAAGGGAAAAGTTACAGATATGCGAATAGTCAGGAAAATTCCCTGAAATTCCAAAAAAGAGAAATTTAAAAATTTCAAAACATATGAAGAATGATCATGGACCAAGTGGCATATTTTGATATATTTTTTCCTTACTGTATAATTGGAATAAGAGATGTATATGATAAGTGAATGAAAAGGTTGGCGAGAATGACATTCCTAATATACCTATATTCCTGTTTCTTTCGTATTTTTAGTTACCTATTACCTAATTCTTCCCTATTCTGTTCGGAGGGTTGTTCCAGAAATTCAATCTTTGATTGAAGGTGATTGGTGTAAGGATGTGTTTTAGACTGTATGCCTTATTGACTTTCTGTTATTCTTTTTCTTTTTAGGGATTATATCTTTTTAAGGTTTTTTTTTTCGAGGTTGTTGAAGAAGTGATTTGATTTTGTGCAGCACATTGAAGGTATTATATTAATTCGTATTGTTCAGTATACAAACAAAAACTAACGTAGTTTAATGCGTGACATATATGTTGGATGTACAAGTAAGGTTTATCAGGTGGTTGGGTATAGACCTGAGAGTTCCAAAAGCATACTGTAAATAATGAGACTGTAAAATAAAGAGAGCCATTGATCCATCTAGACATCGGGCGCGCAAGAATGCAACGAAGGTTCAACTTCAAGAATGGAGAGAGATTTTGAATGTAATCAAAACTCAGCAGGACCAACCATAATTTGAAAAACTTTTTTGTTACATGTTCTAAAATACAAATATTAGTGAAAGTGTGTGCACTGAAATTAATGCCATTCCATCAACTTCTAATCATACTCAACCGATTGTAATGACCCTGAGTGTTCTAATTAATAACCAACCAAAATCAGTTTTATCAATCAGTTCATCTTTTTGCATAAAGTATGGAGTTACAGGATCTGTAAATACGTATGGGCATTAAAGGTGAGGTGTGATGAGAGAATTCTTTTAAAAACTCGTGACTGCAGCATATAATGGAAACATTTAAATTAATGTTCCAGATAGTGCGTAGCTTCAATTTTAAAATACGGTGACCGAATAAATATGTGATAAACTATGGACCTGCTCCCTTTATTTCTAGAAAGCAAAAGCACAATAACACTTATTTGCCAGGAAGGTCATTCTATTCGCGAATAAATGTCCATCAAATTACTTATTTTGCGTATCGAGTGTGTCTTTATAAGATGATTTCCTGTATATTTGAGATACCCGCAGCGATACGTTGCTGAGGAGGAGATGAGTCCCCTCGGCGCAGTTCACGTGGGGAAAATTGTTTATTGGAATGGGAGAATAAAATATTAAATTTAGGACTGAAATTTTGGCATGGAAATGCGACAGTGGAAGGGTTTTCTGTAATTTCAAATTCAAACTATTTTCAGTGAGAATCGCGGAGAAAGAAACCATAGCTAACTTACTAAAAGCAAGTTCGCACAGTCAATCTCAGTGAAAGTTAGTCCTTAGAAGTTCCTGATCACTCTAAAATGTTGACAAAAATGTTGAAGAGCTGTCCATAGGAGAGATGCAGAACACTCTCAAAGAGTCAAAACAAGAGAAGAAGAGAAGAATAAATAAGGTTGAAAAAAAGAAAATTATCAATACGATCACCTATAACTTGAAGAGCACCGAAAGAATGTCCAAACGAAAGCTTTGACAGAAAAAGCTTATACATTCAAATTTCAGATGCTGAGAAAAAACATGTAGCCAACGCGAACTAAATATCTCCCATTTAGAAGCTTTTGTGATCACAGTGGACGTTATTAGCTAGTCATGTAGATGTATCTCGGAGCTTTAGTCACTTTATGTTCATGTATAAACGTAAAACCTAGGTTTATCCGTTCTATGGAAAAATAAAAAAGGAGTGCGTTGGACGGATATGGGGAAGGTATAGCTGATTACTAAAAATAAAATATTTTTTAAATTCACCTATGATGATGAAAAAGTATTTTCAATAATTAATGTTGACTGAGTAAATAGCGCAATAATGATTAATAAGATATTTTAAAGTAGAAGGCGGCAAAAGTAACGAAACACGCTGTCAGGGAAGAATTTGCGAATTTGGTCGGGCAAAGGTCAGGAAGTCAGGGAAAATCAAATTTCAAAATTTCAGTGTGAACCCTGAATAATATTAATAATATATAAATATAATATATATAACACCTTATTAAACAAAGATGTTCCCATAACCATAAAGTAATCTTATTTTTCTAGTACACACGTAGCTTGTAGAACAATGTATTTTTCACTTGTGTGCCGTAAACCTGTATGTATTGTGTGTGCGTCACACAGCTGAACGACTTATATATATATATATATATATCATATATATATAATATAATATATTAATATATATATGTCATATAATATATATATATATATATATATATATATATATATAATATATATAATATAATATATAATACCTATATAAATATACGAAATCTACCTTACTTTCCTAAATACGCACAAAAATTTTTAGCTACTTGCTAATCTGTAATTTTAAATATAATATTTCGGTAATGATTGCCTAACTAACTCGTAAAATATATTCATATTGGGGTATATAAGGCTTATATCAAAACGATATATATATATGTATGTATATATATATATAATATATATATTAATATATTATAATATATATATATATAGTATATATAATATAGCGCAATATATATGCATTAAAATTCACCCTGCGGTCCGGGGCAGTAGAATACGGAGGCTACTGCTTAAGTACGACAATGTGTAATAGATGCGCCAGCGGCCCAGTGAGCAATCTCAGGGTCGCGGATAGTTGGCGGCAGGCAGTTAGAAGATAACGTGCTTGTCGGCATAAGATAATATATATAATATATAATATATAATATATATATATATATATATTAATATATATATATTATAAATATAATATATATATATAATAATATTATATGATAATATCAAGAGTGGGCACCCCGCTCCCATTTATGGTAGTCCCGGGCTAACCGGGATCGGGGAGAAAACGAGTCCGCTAGCCGGGGGCACTCCGCCACCTATTCAGACCCATAAACATCCGCTATGGGGCAAGTCGCAAGTAGTTAGGGCACAAACAGGGTGGTATTACCCTGACAGCGATAGCACAATCGCTGGTCAGGTGATATATTTTTTTAATACCACGTACGTTCATAGGTGTTTTAGGATGTTGTATGTTAGATTGTCATCCCCGTTAACTAACACGTACTTCCTGGGGTGCTTTTTTAATATTTGACGTTTTGAAATGGGACTGGGATTCACCCAATGGTGGAGCCCTTTTTTTTTTCCACACTATTTCAGCTATCTTAGCCAACCGAAAATTCTTCAAGTTCCTTTCCTGATCCTTTTTTTTTTTTTTTTTAATGCGTACAACACCTTGTTGTTGTTTTTCATTAACATTAGAAATTTTTCACGCCGCCATTCGGTGTTTTTATATTGCGTTGTGTTCTTGTTAACATCCATCGTCATAAATTTACTTTCAATTCGCATTATTTGAAATAGACACATCCTTCATATTTACGTGCGTCGATAAATTGGAGAGTCCCGTAAATCGTTTAACAAATCCTCGCCGCATCGTCTGGGTGGAGTCGCGTTAATCGTCGCGTCCGTCGTCCGTTTTTTTTTTTTCTCTTCAAAATTCGAATCGCCCTCGCAAGCGGATTTGAAGGTTGAAGTACACGCAACGTCCCCACACTGCGACCATACACATACAGTGTCGAAGGCGTACCACAAATCAATAGCATGGATCAATGCACTCATCCGTTTGCTTAACTTCACTCTAGATTGTCATATCAAGCTATGACTCGTCATCGAGAAGAGGAGTTTCCCTCGCCCAATCCCGATCATGCTCGTTTATAATCTTCAGGTCAAGAAAAGAAAAAAAGGAGAAGGATAAGGATACGAACCTCCATGTATCTTGCCTTCCAGATTGCGTAAAAGGGCCATTAGTTTTGTTTAAAGCTTACGGCCGGAAAAGACGCGAGACGCTAAGCGTAGCTACCTATTTAAAGTTTCATAAAATTAGAATCATTTACTTCTTGAGTGTTCAGAATAAGGGATAATTTGAACTACACTATGACAGATAATAATGTCGGAATGAAAGAGATCAAGAGCTGATGATGTTGTGCCTGTTGACACTTCAAGGACGATACATAGTATCATCGTGGTGCACGATATATCCGAGAGAGCTAAAGGTGAGGCTTTAAATCCTTTCCCGATATTCTAAAGATCAAGAATTTAAGCCACGAACTCTAAATAGCATGCAGAGCGGCTTTTATTGCTTTTATTATGTATTATTATTATTAATTATTATATTATATATATACGGTATAGTAATATATATAATATATAAATATATATCTATATATATATATATAAATAATATATATATTATAATAATAGTATATACACTAACTACTACTACTATTACAAACTACTACTACTACGACAATACAACTCTACGACAAACACACTACTGAAGACAACAAATACTACTACTACTACGACGACAACTCACACTATACACCACGACTGTTCATCACCAATTTCGCGTATTAATTATATATTATTATTATTATTATTATTATTATTATATATATTATTATATTTATATTATTAATTAACCATCAGCCTCTCTTCATCACCTAACCTTTGATTTACATACACTTATCGATTGGTTCACAGAGCGTATCGTGATGAGCAGTTATCAATGCCATTGCGAGTTTATATACACGTCTACACAATTGCACATACACACCCCTCACCCCCTTTTCGTTATTATTATTATTATTATTATATTATTATATTATTATATATATGATTATATATGTATTATTCATTATCTATTAATTATTATTCAATTATTATTATTATGTATTATTATATTATTTTATTGATTATTATTATTACCCCTTATTCCTAACCCTCTTTGTATATTATTATTATTATTCATTATTATTATTATTAATTATTATATATTACCCCTTATTGCCCTAACCCTCTTTGATTCACACTACACTTGAAGGCCGTAGGCTGATTGCTCCACGAAGCGTCGTTGTATGTAGCAGTCCATCACGCATTGTGAGTTTATACACGTCCCGTACAAATGCATAACGCGCCCTCGCCCTCGTTCGTTTTATTATATTTATGCGTCTGACAAGAGCCCTATAATATCGCACAAAGAAAATGAATCATCATACATTATATATATTACTAGGTATTCATTGTTCGGAGACCTCATTATCATTCAAATTACCTAACCGCCTAAATATAAACAAGGCCCTATCATCTAATCAATTGACCATGGCGGCTTTTAACTACAACATTCTCTCTCTCTCTCCTCTCTCTCCCTCTCCTCTCTCTCCTCTCTCTCTCCTCTCCTTCTCTCTCTTCTCTCTCTCTCTCTTCTCTTTTTCTCTTTCTCTCTCTCTCTCTCTCTCTCTCTCTTCTCCTCTCCTCTCTCTCTCCTCTCTCTCCCTCTCTCTCTCTCATCTCTCTCTCAAACATATTCGTTCATCATGTAACGCATAAATGATTTTTCTTTTATAAGTATCGACAACTATCACCACATTGTTTGTTTCATTCTATATAATTAGCTCATATTAACCATAATCACAAAGGAGCAATGCAAAACAACACATAACACCCACACACACACACATATCACACAAACACATACACAAACACAATCAAGCTATCCACGCACGACATACGAACAACAACATGCAGACAGACAGACGACTCTCACTAACCAATCATAAAATTATATTTATATACTATATATATTTTATATATATATATATATAATATATATATTATATATATATATTACTATATATTAGGTTATGTTTTAATTCAGTAATAGATTTGTTAATATACTATGTCACGTGTGATAACACTCGAATTGCATTGAGAGAGTAAGCTTTCGTAAGCCATATTACTGTCTAGCTTGATGATGATTAGATGTTTGTTTGAACACGTATGTAGGCCAGTTTTTGCTGGTCCATAGGAATGCTTCAATAATCTTGCTATTCTTACGCTTGATCTAGTTCAAATGTTGCTATTCAAACTATTAGTTTAATATGTCTGACTACGCTTACTTAATAGATACTATAGGTATTTATATGAAAAGAACCTATTCGATGCTCAGTTATTTCCAGTGTTCTTCAGGGATCACATGCTTTGAAACGTTCGTCTAGGATTCCTGCAATATCTCGAATTTTAAATCTTTGGCGTAATGAGTATTTCCAAGTCAATAATTATTCTTAATGTAAGTATTTATTATAAATATTTGTATGAAAGGTGTACAAAATAATTATTTAAGTAAATTAAAATAATCATATAATATAATAAAGAATTAGAAGAAACAAACTGTTGTCTAAATAGTAGTTTTTGTATTTTTACATATGTCACCTAGTATGCTTCAGTATTTGAACATTTTTATCAAGTACGTTCAATGACATTTTAGCTAAAATTCTTTCAAATATATATATATATATAGAATATATATATATATATATATATAATATATATATATATATATATTATATTGTATATATAATATAATATAATATATGTTGTATATATATTGTGAGTGTGTGTGGTGTGTGTGTATGTATGTGTAGTGTTTGTGATGTTTGTGTGTGTGTGGCGGGGGGATGGTGCGTGCTATAGAAGATAAATACAAACACTCAGACCTGTAAATATATAATAACACATGATAATAATAAATTACCTATACTCAGATGTTGAGACACTATTTTAGCACTTGAATACCGAGTGTGAAACTGAAAATGTCACTCTTTATACCATTAAAGTCTAAGTTTTTTTTCTTTCACCCATACTGTGATTGGGCTGTAATATTAGGCTGTCATACAAAGATCTTCGGGTGTGAATCATTATTCATGACGATATCAAGATAATGGATTGTTGATGGAATACTATTTGATAATGTGAGATTCAGGTGTGTTGACCATATCCTCTGTTAAAATAATAGCTTTAAGTAGTTAATAGCAATTGTTTCGTTGTTAAGGCTATATATCGGTATGTACATTCATACAACCGAATCTTCTAGACTCTCCACTATTCAGATCACTTACTACTACTTACTGACCTACTGTATACTTTACTTTGCTTAGCCTAAACTAATTAACGTTAAGATCCGCAGTTTTCATTTAGGCATCCGTTCATGTGGTTAATTCGTTTGATGTGAAATACATGTGTAAGTTTAATGCAAAGTTTTGGTATTGACTCCCTCATATCATAGATCTGATTTCATATATATATATATATATAATTATCATATATATATATATATAATTATCTATATTATATTAATATAATAATATATATATATATAGTTAATATATATAATAAATAATTATTTTACAAAAAAAACTTACACATATTACTTGAAGTAGTAAAACAAAACATAACAGATTGGAGTAATCCAATAGGATTTCCCTTTAGGGTGCGATCACGCTCTGTTGTATATTCTTTACTGTTCTATGGTCTGTAACATGTTATGATGAACCCAGCAGCGACGGTACTCGTTCCGCCTGAGATGGGAAGAGTAGAGGGGGAGGTTGATTACAGATTTACTGCTATTAACTGCTTTTACTACATTTAAAACATTTACTAACAACCTTCAAAAACACGTAAAACAGTACATCACCGTAGCGCAATTACCCAAACAGTGTGAATAATGGCTTTAACTGCTTTAACTGCTGTCATGGTCTATAAAACACGAAATCTTTAGTTAAATCCAAATATTTAAACAAATAAAAAGAAGAAAAAGAAAAGAGAAATGAAAGAAATAAAAATAAAAGTAATGAACAGAAAATAAATAAATTTAAAGATAAAATGAAAATAAAATAAATAATTAATCTAAGAAATAAAAATGAAAGTAAGATAGATTAGATGCACATAAAAACAGTGAGTCAATATAAATAATAATTATAATGATAATAATCATTATACAAAAATAAATAAATTTAAATAGTAAAATTGAACAATTAAAAAACAACATGGCTGCCGTTCATAAGACATATACACATACTAAGAAGACTATAAAATATAAAAAATTAACCATCTAAAATATACCCTAACAAGTAAGGCTGATGGAGCTGGAAATCAATACTGTTAATACAGGAATTTGGATATGTTACACACACAAGTCCTTAAACTGTTAGAAGACGGTATATGATCATGTTGTCGATAGTGCATGAGTACTAACAGTGATCGGAGCCGACTTATGACTACCCCTCTGATATCTTCTATTTCAACCTCTTTGCCCATGTTCTCACGTCTTCACACACACCACGGCCTATCTGCAATCAATTGAGACATAACTATAACTAGTTCGGGACTAAATGATGGATATGTTATGTTCGAATATATAAAGTATACCACCGAAGTTTCATCGCTTTACGTAATATTTGCAAGAAGCACCTCATCAGTATCGTTCCTTCTGTATCACTACACCTGTAAGCTTCGTTTAACTATGATGTATTGCCTAGGCCTCTAAGTATAATTTTATGATTGGTTAGTGAGAGCTACATGTCTGTCTGTATGTTGTATGCTTGTGCGTATGTGTGCGTGTGTGCATTAGCTTGATTGTGTATGTGTATGTGTGTGTGTGTTTGTGTTTGCACGCTCCTTGTGGATTATGAGTTAATATGAGCTATTTATAGAATTGAAAACAAAACAATGTGGTGATAGTGTCGATGTACTTAGAAAAGAAAAATATTTATCGTTACATGATGAACAATATGTCGAGAGAGAAGAGAGACGAGAGAGAGAGAGAGGGAGAGAAGAGAGAGAGAGAGAGATGTTAGTTAAAAAAGGGCGCACATTGAGTCATATAGTATGTTGCTTGTATATTTAGGCCGGTTAGGTAATGAAAGATAATGTTAGGCTGAACAATGAATACCTAGATAACTATATATAAATGTATGGTGATTCATATTCTTTGTGCGATTGATATAAGTGGGCATCTTTGTTATAGACGTCATAAATAATTAATAATATATGTAAGCACGAGGACAGGTTGGTAGCGGGACTGCATTAGGGCAACGCGTGGATAATGCGAGTGATTTGTGGAATTAGCAACAGGATAGAAATGGTACAGTTGGTCAGTAAAAAAACACTCACCATTGCAGTGGATAGCGCGATCGGGTATCAGATGGACATCACGCGAAGCTCGGGGACGCGACTAGCGCTGAACGTTGCTGATCCAGTCAGCTTTCGTAGGGAGAGCGTCCGGAACCCATCAGATGTTCTTGGCCAATGGGTGTCAGGAAGCTAGATGTTGGAAAATATACATAACAGCGATGAGGTGAAGAACGGGCTCATCGCGCTCGCAATGAAGGGGTGAATAGATATAATTCCAATTTAGTATGCGACTACAGATAATAATAATAATTAATATAATAATAAATAATCATGATACAGAGGTTAGAAGAAGAGAGCTTTAAGTTAGGATTGAGTGTGGTAATTGTCGTGGCATAATATGTGTTAGACTGTATATACAACTCACATGCCGTTGATTACTGCGTCATCAATAGAACGTCACGTGTGCAACAAACCTATTGCGGTATCGCGAGTGAGATAGTACTGTATGTTAAAAAGACTACCTCATCCCTACAGGGGTTAGGCCTGAATGAGATGAGGGCTGGATGGATAATATATAATATTAATATAATATAATAATTAATAAATATAATATAAAGAGCCACCCATCGATAATGCGTAAAGGGTGATGACAGGTCGTGGTAGTAGTAGTAGGGTAGTAGTAGAGTTTGTCGACTCTATGTCGCTAGTAGTACGGTTGTAGTTACAGCTGTGTTGTAGGTCTAGTTAGTTATTTCGTGTATAGTAGTCAGTAGTAGTATCAGTAGATGTGTCTAGTAGTATAGTTAGTATAAGCTCGAAGAGCAGTAGTTAGTGAGTAATATTATTATATATATAACTATATATACTATGTTATATATACTATATATATATATATATATATATATATATATATATATATATAGATAGTATATATATAAGTACACTATAATACATACTAAT
>JABUQX010136923.1:0-7500 GCA_015478945.1 Trachelipus rathkii
ATAGTAAGTAAGTAATACTATAAGCTCGAGAGTCTATAAGATTAAATATATTAATAAGAATATATTATAAATTATTAATTATAATATTAAATAATAATAATATAATATATATAGTATATATATACTATTATATATATATCAAACTTATATGTAAAAATTGTTAAATGAAATGAAAAAACTTGATAATAATTATATATAGTAATTTTATAATAATATAAATTTTTTATTAACACATTTTAATTATTTAAAAACTCAATTACATATTTTATATAAACAAAATTAATAAAATAAATATTTTTAATTAATGGTGAATAATTATTAAATATCATATCAATGATATAATATGTAAAAATAAATATCTAAGAGGTCTCATACATACACAGCTCTAATCAATAAATATTTCAAATAAAACCATAAAGAACAAGCAATAACAATATATTGATATTTACTTGAGGAGTCAACGATGTTCAAAGATCCCAGATCCCAACGTGTAGAAATAACCTGTAGAGGCTTGAGTAAGACTTTAATGCTCGAGGCGAGCTAGTGGTGCTTAAATATCTGTGTATAATATATTAAAATAGTAATTATAATATAATAAATAAATAATATAAATATATAATATATAAAAAAAATAATAATAATATATATATATTAAATATATAAATATATTATATATAATATATATATTTGATGTATCATTTTGAATATATATAGATCTTGCTTTAAATTACTTCACATCTATGTGTCTATATATTAGTTAATATCTACAAAATGGTTATAACCTAGAGGATAAACAAACTATCTATTTGTGCTTTAAACGTACTCTTTACATTAGATAAAGAGACTGAGGTGATAAGTAAATTGCTCTAGAAGGATTATATACGTATGAGTTCTCCATATAAAGGCGAACAAGGCCCTTTATAGGAAATCTGATCTGAGATATTTAATAAATTGCGATATTCAACAGTTTTCTCTGATTCTTCTCATTAACGTTTTAAGAATTATTTTGTTTATTTAGGGAGAAAGATAACACGTGATCTTTCCCTGTAAGATCAAAATTAAAGGAAATACAAAAATTAACCAATATAAACCCAGATTAAGGGATTAAACCATGAAGAACTGAGTTCTGGGTTTTCAAAAAAATTGTACTTGTATGGAAGATTATATTTGTAAATTTAGAAAGAAAAAGAGTTTTTGATTCATTGAAAGCGACCCTGTTTTCTTTGCCACCAAGTAGTAATTGATAAAGATCAGCGGCTTGCTGAACCAAGGTCACCCTTTTCCCAATGGTAAAATGGTTATGGGGTCTTTGGGAATTGAAATGGGTTACAAAGGGTGCTGTCTTCGGCATAAGAGTAGATAGGAGGCAAAGTAACAGCAGATAGATCATCATTAATGAAAAGAAGAAAAAAAAGAATTGGGATAGAAAAAAACTTTGAGGAATGCCATTATTAATAGATTTAAAATAAAAGGTCTGAAGCACTACTCGGAGAGGCTTAAGAGACTCAACAGAAAGGAAAAATCTTTATCAAGCACAAGATCACAGATACGCACTGCGGTACTCACACGCACAGGTGGGTGTCAGCCGGAAACCAAAATAAACATAAGTGAAACTTCACAACTTCACTCACCGTACACTCAAATGAGTTGATTTAGTAAAAGCATGGAGTATAAAGAAGTGAAAACAGCACCGATAGATGCTTACCAGAAAAAAAGAAATGAGAGAACATAATAGTGAAATTATAGACGGAATAACATTAAAAAATAAAATAATCACAATAAGATCAGTCAAAATAATTTCAAATCTACGTCCTATCACACCGTGTACAAGAAGACTTCCCCCCTCTATGACTCCACGCTGCATTCACCCCTTATTAAAAAGTAGTAAACTTATAAATAAATCCATAATATAATAAATTAGAAAATAAAAATATCCAACTATTAAATTATATGCATAACCGCAATACTAACGCTTAGAGGTATACATATTACAGTTTCTATTTTTCACTCGATCTCATATTAATATCATCATGTGAACATATAGCTATTGAACCTATTATACTGATATTTATTATATTATTTACTTCATTTATATATAATAAAAAAATATACCAATAACACATATAATATAGAAAATGAATATAAACACAAAAAAAAAATAAATAATATATAAATATATAAGTATATAAATATATATATAAATAACAATATATAAAAATATATTATAATAATAATTATATAAATAATTATATATTATATATAATATATATATTATATAATATATATAATATATATATATACCGGTTATAGATAGCAAACATAGAGAGGGAACATTATATGATTTTAATTCTTAAAAGTAACGACTTGATTCTTGGAAAGCGAAAAGGAATTCCGAAGGCGCCTGAAAACACCCAACCTCTTAGAAGATTGCTTGGAATGAGAAGTCTCGTGAGGTGGAAATAAAGCTTGTTGTCTTCACGGATAAAATAATATGAAGGATAGACCCAAATACTGTAAGGGTGATACAAAAAATATAGGGCTTAATTAATTTATACTATAATTAATAAGCCAAAGCCGCTTGTACGCCAAAACCATCAGAAAACAACTCTCCAAACTTCCAGACGAAGGCGAATACCGAGTCGAAAGGTTGGAAGATGTTTCCTCTTTAAAGATAATTCAATCTTCCACCCAGGGGCATGGAATTGTCTTCCTGACCTCAGGAGCACAAACGTTTAATGCGTTTAGTTGATAATTATAAGGGCACAAAGACTTGATGTTAATTTATTTAAAACTCTTTTCATTAATTAAATAATCCAGAAAACTGCTCAAAGGGCTACAATGTTACTAAAAGAATCTTTTAACGAAGAAAGATGAAATAGTCTTAGGCCCTTTTCGTAAGACTTTGTTTTTGAGAACGTATTATTGTGCCAGATTAATCTTATAAAAACTTTATTCGTTTAAATGCCAAGAGCTAAAACAATACACCAATTAACCGACAGATGTAATTAATAAAATGCCTACTAAATATGGTAAACCATAGTGTGAATACAACTAAAAAAAAGCACGCTGATATTCATACCAAATTAGTCGAGAGACGAATAATTACATAAAGATATTGTGATAAATAATATATAGAACACAACCACAGAGCACATTAGAACACTAGTGAGAGATAGTAAACTTACGTTGAAGCAAATCCATCGATTTTCTAAATAGTAAACATACAATTATATTAGAGATATTAATTATGAAAACTCATGTAATTTTAATTTCTGAATAGTAAAGTATGGGTAGATTTTTCTACACCTTAAAAACGAAAAAAGTTTACGTTATAATCATCAAATGAAAAAAAAAAAAAAAAAAATAAAGACAATACTCACCACGATTTTGATAGCAAGGTTATCCTATTCTTACTAGAGGATATATAATATAAATATAATATACATACACTAAACAGACGACTAGATATAATAGCATTTAAATATTTATAATTGTGTATATTTTTGCATAAATAAATTACCGATACTTTTGCTAAAAAGGGAAAGCAAATATTTTTCTTAATAATGGTTTATATGATCGAATAGCTGACAGAGTTAAAAATAAAAAATAAAATTATTAATAAGAAAAAATGCTAAATTACACAAAAATATAATAGAAAAACATAATAACAAAGTAAAACAGAAAAAAATAATAAAAAAGAAAAGAAAAAGTATGTATAAATTGATATGAAAGAAATAAAATCAAAATAATAAAAGCAAAACACAATGTTTTTATTTCAATCGGTGACTAATACACTTACTAACACATATTAATTATCTATATTCATTAACAAATTATAATTATCACACACACCTAACAAATTTGACACTCTTAAATATAAATACAAAAAACAACACACAATTAAATATTACCATAAACCTGCATACCACAATCGAAATAATAACAAGTCACCCTCACATCCCATAAATTTGTAAAATCTCATTCAAAATTACTTGAGAATATAAATAAAATAAAAAATAAAAAAAAGAAAAAAATAAAAAAAAAAAAAAAAAAATAAATAAATAATAAAACACACCCAATAAAAACAACTAAAGAAACACAGAACCAGTACAACTAGAGAGCTTAGAAAGTACACAAATGCCAAGTAGCACACTCGCATACAGTTCAATAAATAAAATAATAAAAATAAAATAGAAGTATAAAAAATACAACAATCAAAATACAATAACAAAAAAAAAAAAAAAAATAAAAAAAAAAACAATGAAATTAAAAATAATGATGGTTATTATATAAAAGACTAGGGAAAAACATATGATAATTAATAATATAATAAAAAAAAAAAAGAATAACAATAAAAATCACAACATAAATATCACTCCAATCAGAAACAAATAAAAGTACCTTCATCCCATACCCACATCCCAATCCTAAATTCCCCAAATTCACATCCCCATCATTAAACACACGCATATCACCATGCATATTACATCAACCGGACATGCTCAAACAACACCGAAATAAAAATATATATAAATAATATTAATTGGCTTGGAATAAATTTGTATAAACTAAGAAAATAATAAGTATAATAGTTTATAATATACTAAATATGCATATTTATTTAATTAATCCTAATTTTATAAAATTTTGGGAAGATAGATCTCATGCTGATAAATATCATAAAGCCAGATATATGCAGAATGAAAAAATAAAATTATAAATAAAATAAATCGTAGAACAAGATTATAAATGAATCTATTACAGTAATTTATATAAAAATAATTAGACCTATAAGTATTATTAAAATATTAATAAAAAGTCTATAAAAGAGAGAAGTAGACTATTTGCAAGAATATTAACAGTAAAGAATAGTACTATCAACATAAATAATAAGAGTAGATTAAAATGTAGAAGGGGACAATAACCAAATAATTTAAAATATAATATAAATAAAATAAAAAATAATAATTAAATTCTGTATATAACACAATAAAATAATTACATATAAAAAAATAAAACATACTAAATGATTTATATATTTTATAAACTTCGCCGATGCATTCATCAAATAACCAAGCAGTAAAAATTCACCACTCATTTGACTAAGCCGTTCTTCCATTACAGCACTTAACACCACCCTACCGTCATCTATATCACTTCTCCCAACTGCAGCTGCAAGGACTTCCTCCTTACAACTAAAACACTCTAACTATAATCTTATTTAAATTTCCGACTTGGAATGACGGACTACGCCCTACAATAGGCACAAATACTGCCTAACACTCCGAAAATCTGAATTCCAATCGATCTGCTAAATCCCTTCCCTTACTCTGACCATTTTATCTTTCTTCTAACTCAGCACTCCTTAATAGACCGAATACCATTCTTTTAGATACTTACCACCTTTTTTCACAGACACGGTTTTCATTCCACTCAGAAAATTCCTTATCTACGAACCAATACAGCCACACTATTCCCTCTCATACTAATAAGTATCCAAAACATTCATTTCTCAAACATCTGCAACAGTTAATAAAAAACCTTACACACATCCCCAACGTGTCTAACCAATTCTTAAAACACTCTTGCCTATGCTTCACCACTCTCTCTCGTCTACAAAACACATCCATTTCGTCCTACCTTTAATTCTGGCCACCTTTACTCTAAAGGTATAGACACTTCGATCCAGCACTCCCCCCCTAAGCTGGACTTCGGTGGCACATTAAATCTGGCTAATTTTGATGCACTGTCTCGGCCTTTTTCAAAACTATTCTCCTAAATTAAGCCTTTGTCTTAGAACCGCCCCTTCTTTAAAAGGGTAACGTCGGTTGTATCTAATAATGGAATAACATTTCATAAATCTTCCATAAATCATCTTCCACCCATAAAATCCATGTTATCGATTGGACTTTTCCTGTGTCCCATCTAGTATCTGACATTTACTTAATATCTTTATATCTCTTTCTCCCTATACTATATACAATTTCTCTTCCCTATAATCTGGATACAAGATTTAAACCATCGTTCTGCCCAATCTTCTTACACAAGATGTTCGTCCCTCTGGTCCCCTCTTTAAGAAAATTTCTTGGCCTCTGCCAAAACAATTCAAAACTCTAATATCTTCCTCTCCCCGCTAATCCGCGTCCTACGTGTTCTCTAACACTCATCTGTAAAATGGGTCTAATCTCTTTGTCTCTTTTTCACTAATTCCACCACTGTTAACATCTGCTCCCCTTCTCCTGCTCCACCCCTCTCATTGCCAATGTCTTCACCTGTCATTACTCATATCTAGTACATTAATAACTTTAGACTATAACTTCCGTATCCAGGCCCAATTCATTCCTCCTACTTCTTTTTGATTTCATAATAATCTTGCTCCTTCCTCTTTAACCCTACTATTTTCCTCTGTTCCTTAATAACCAAATTCCCTCAATCTTAAGCTAATCTTACTTATCAGCCAATCATACAAAAAAAATAAAATTAACCTCTTATCTTACTAACTCCCTCTCCTCCTCCCTCTCTCTTCTTCTCTATATAATATAAAAATATATAAAATTATAAATATATATATAATGATAAAAATATAATATCTTAATATAATATATTAAATATAACTATTATAATAATTATAATAACAAAATAAAATATATATAAAAAAGTATATAATATATAATATATACTCTATATATTATAATATAAAATATAATATTATAATAATATATAGTCGCCCCTCACGCCCCAACCACACCGACACAAAAAAAAAAATACAACAAAAAATAAAATAAAAAAAAAAACAAAAAAAAAAAAAAAAAAAAAAAAAAAAAAAAAAAAAGAAGGAAAAAAAATGAAAATAAAAAATAAAAAAAAAAAAAAAAAAAAATAAAAAATTACAAAACAAAAAAAAAAAAAAAAAAATAAAAAAAAAAAAATGAAAAAAAAATAAAAAAAAAACAAAAAAACAAAAAAAAAAAAAAAAAAAAAAAAAAATAGTAATGAAAAATAAGAATAAAAAAAAAAAAAAAAAAAAATATATATATAAATAAATATATATATAAATATATATATATATTATAATATAAATAACAAATATATATATATTTAAATATATATATAAAATAATAAAATATATAATATAATAAAATATATTAAAAATATATTATTTATAATAACTACACATCACCTATATGGACAGAGTAATCTTTCCTAACTATGGGCTCCTCTTTTTCATTTTCAGAAACAATATGCACTATACTATCATACTCATGGGGCGTTTAACCTTTATATACTTATAGTAGTGATATACCTGACATTTACTTTATGGATATACCCCGTTTTATATTACATTATATTAACTTATATTATATTACAAATTGAGGTTTTTTCTGTGTGTCCTGACTTCATATGGATATTGATTTACATTTTTGCTGTATTTTTGATTATATTACAGTATTATATATATATATCTATATCTGATTATATTGCACATGTATAATCCCTCTA
>JABUQX010136923.1:12500-14501 GCA_015478945.1 Trachelipus rathkii
ATTTTCTGAAAATCTTACAATCCCTGTATTACAAATATTTCTTTAAGTTCTACATTTTGCGAATTTTAGAATATAAATTTTGTTATTCCAAAAAATACCAAGTTACAAATTTCTTTCCTGTAAAAAGGAAATTTTTATTATCAAGTTTCACGGAAGACCTTTTTCGGCACCCGTGTTACCAGCAAATAAATACGTTTCCATCTCCCCTCCCTCCATTGTGGGGGAATAGGCAGGAGAATAATAGGGGGTTCCTCCATTCTCGTTCGCTATGAATAAGTTCCTTTCTAACTAACCTTTTAGGAAAATACGAGAGTTTTCCTTTACATAATATCTATAAATTTTCTTATGTCAAAAAAAAACAAACAAATCCATTCACTTTTATCCTCTAAAACATTATTATGGTGAAGTGTCTAATGTATTTTAATTACTTTTTAATAAAACAAATAATTACCAAATTAAATATGCACTTAAAAAAATACCTTCGTTGATGAAAAAAAAACATGTGAAAATGGAGAGACTACTCTGGCATCACTAAGATCGGATGATAGCTTTGAAAGACAGGCGATTTTGAGCTTTAGCTCGTCTCAGAATAGAGGCGAATTGGACTTTTGGGGTATTTTGCTTTCTTCACAAGTTTCTTTATTACTCTCGACTTCATCGTAGAGAGTTTTATTTTTTTTCTTGTTGTTGTTATTTGTAGACTCACTTGTTATCATCAAAATTTTGAGTCCAGCCTACTTCGTTGAGTAACAGGCTACATCGTTTGGGTGGTGAGTCATAACGTCAAGAATCTGATTTTTCTCCTCTTCAGTTTCAAATTTTAAAGAAAGCTTTTTCTTAAGTGCTTTTGGAGAATCTCAATGGTGGGGAGTTCTCTCTTCCTTTCCCCTTTTCGCATCTCAAGGCTTCCTTGTTGTTTGAAGAAATTCGTAGGAAGATCTTTTTTTTTAGGAAAAAGCACGGTGATTTTAAGTTTTTTTTTTTCTTTGGTAACGAATTTTTATATTTTCTGTTACAAAAAGAAACTTTCTTCACGTTACAAGATATGCTTTCAGTATTATTAAATATAAACACAAGACTTACTTTCTTGACACTTGTTAAAAATCTATTTTTCACTTGGGAATAGGTAATACTGGACACCTTTATTAATTATCACCACGTTGTTTATTATTATTATTATTATTATTATTATTATTATTATTATTATTATTATTATTATTATTATTATTATTATTATTATTATTATTATTATTATTATTATTATTATTATTATTATTATTATTATTATTATTATTATCTGGCCCTTTTTATCAGACAGGTTGATATTTGAAGGGCACTATTCTGGGGTTGAACCACAATATGTACAGCGAGAGATGAGGTCATTAATTAATTAAACATAGAATTAACTCATTCACCTCTCGAGTACAATACAATACTTAATAAAAAGGAAGATTTGATGTTATTCGTTTATTAATATTCCTTTCTTGTTATGGTTTGATCGCAGATCAATAATTAGATAATTTTTTTTATCTTACATAATAAATAAGGATTTTGTCATTGACAATTCAAATACTTTTTCGTGAGTACTCCAGTCCAGATATTATATAAATTTTCATTTTTGAACAGTTTGCAGAGTGGGGCATATATTAGAATGCCATGTTCCCAACTAGGTCTTTTTCACCATTCTTTATATTTTTTATATCTGTTTATTTCACTTATGATCAATACTATGTATCAAATATGACACTTACAAGAGATCTTGATATAGGAACATTAATTATATGATAACACCTTCAATTTTAATACAAAAATAATATATTTAACGTGCCAGGGCCAGGCCCTGAATCACGTCTTACGGCACTGATGTCGTTTGCCGAACTGCCTTCCCTTCCTCGGTCGCATATAGAACCGGGTAGGAGAAAGATGTTCTATTGGCTATTTCAATTTGAAATAATATAAAAAAGAATACAAATAGTTATATTTATATATATAAATATAAAG
>JABUQX010136924.1:7500-21611 GCA_015478945.1 Trachelipus rathkii
GTCCTAGCCAACAATATTACGGATATTCATCAACAATTTGGCAATGAGCATAAGGTCAGTAAAAATCAATATGAAATAATAACGTAATGCTGAAAAAAATTATAATTCCAATTAATAAGGAAACAACTAAATAAAAAAAATTATCATTCAGGTTGTCTGCATTACCAACAGATAACGGTGGCTAAATGTCTGTGGCAGCCTTTCGGGTGGATGCCTTATGCAGAATAGGGTGACGAGAGGAAGAAGAACAGGCACCGATTGCAGAGATAGTGGTTAAGCGTGAAGAGAGATGGAGAAAATTAGTGACACAGAGGTTCTGCAGGCAAAACCTCTCCCAGCTAGAAAATCTGCTTGAAGAACATGATGCACTTAGCCTAATTAAACATCGCCGTTGCATTTCCTACACATTAAATATCTTGACTACTAAGGATGTTTCAAATGTTCCTCGCTGGTCCTCTAGTGTCAAGGATCGATTTAATAAGACACTTACCAAAGCCCAGGAATTGTGGAATGCCCAAAACAGGAAAACTACAACTGCTGTTAGAATTAAGAAGGAGTTGGGAACAAAGCTTAAAACACCAAGTGTTACTCGCTGGAACTCCATATACGATTCTATAAAAGATCTGCTTAAGAACCTTGATGGTCGCATGACACATATCAACAACATTTGCATGGAGCAAAAGCCTTGTCTTCCAGTATTTAATAAAAGTGATAAGGAGGTAATTGCGGAGTACATCGAAATAATGGCCCAATCTGCTGTTAGGCTTTGATATGTTGGCAAGGAAGCAGATGAATGGTACGCAGGAGGTCCTATTGCCTAATTTCTGTACCTTTCCCCTCAAGGACAAGAATCGGGGAAATGGCACGAGAAGGTGGAATAAATTTAAACTATGCTAGAAAACTTAGTCAAGCTACTTGCTAAGCAACCGAAGCAAGAAGGGAAAGAAAAGGGCTTTGAACCGAGGTTCAGCAGTCTTTTTGATGATTTTGATTTGCTTATGGCAACAGCCCTGCATCTTCACTTCAAACTCGGAGTGGTACGTAGGTTAAATGAGGGGAAGTACCAAGTTGCCAAGAGCAGGATACTGAAGAAAATAAAGTGTAATATTGCATCGAATCTTACTCGTCCACATTAAGGCACTGAAGGTAATGGGACTGAGTCTGAAAGTGACCCATTTATGATGAGTTATTTTATAATTTGGAACAAACTTTAAGCATCTCTTGTATTATATATATATATATATATATATATATATATATATATATATTATATATATATATATATATATATATATATATATATATATAATATATATATAATATATATATATATATATATATATATATATATATATTTTATATAATATATATATATATATATATATATATAATATATATATATATATATATATATATATATATATATATATATATATTATATATATATATATTATATATATATATATATATATATATATATATATATATATATATATATATATATATATATATATATATATATATATATATATATATATATATATATATATATATATATATATAATATATATATATATATATATATATATATATATATATATACAATTTATACATTACATATATATTCACAATACACTGACATAATGTTCAAATGAAACTTTAAAAAGATTTGAGTTCTTGATACCATTTCTAAATATTTCAGGAACTGAAGGGTCCATATATATCCAGCAGACACCTCTGGAGGAGAAGTTGGGACAAATCTTGGATAGCTGGGCTGCAGTAAATGTTCACCACAGTACCCCTCTCACTAGGAACCTGTTTCCGTGTGAATACCAGGAGGTCTGAGTGGACTTGTTTATTAAGTATAATACCCCATTACCCAGCTCAGCGGCCGTGGAGAGGTTGTTTAGTCAAGGCTCTGACATTCTAAGACCAAAGAGGGCAGCCACGGCATCCATCAATTTTGAAAAATTTATCTTTATGAAAGGGAATATGACCCTATTCAGAATGCAAGAGGAGAGCGAGGAGGAAGAGATCACAGATAATTGAATAAGATTAAAATCTTTCTCATTTTTTGTTATATATATTTGCATCTTTCAATTAAAATTTAAAAATAATTCATCTTTAAATACTTACGCTTTATTTTTTATATTTTTTTTGCGCTCCTAAATTTGAGCTTTTAAAAAAAATTTGATTTGCGGACATGTGCGCTTTGCGCATGCGGACTAATTTTTTTGAAAAATTGTGCGCTTTTGCGCTTGCGGACTAAGTTTTCCCACTTTGCGCATTTGCGTTTGCGCTCTAAAGTTTAAAATTTGCGCGCCCACCTCTGATATATATATATATATATATATATATATATATATATATATATATATTCTTTTTCAGCTTCCAGAAGTAGACTTTATCCTTATTCTCATTCCTTACCTTTCGCGCTTCCTTACAAAAGATCTTCCTATTGAATTGTAAGTCCCCATTCATCTTCCTTCCAAACTGTTCATTTACCTGTTTTTTTCTTCCAACGTATACACCTTTTAGGACTCCTTTTTTCCTCCTCATATAATTCCAAAGTAGTCCAAACATCTTTCTTTAGAAACCCCATCATTGGCTTTTAGTAACATTCACCACGGCTTCTTTTTTTACCTTTTAAACTGGCTTCGCATCAACTCTTCATTAGAACGCACTCACTTTTTAACATTCTTACTTCCTACTTTAGCAGCATCCACATACTTCTTTTGCATTGCTACAACCGCTTCCTTCATTTGCTTCCAGATTTGTTCACTTTCATCTTGGTTCACTCATCAACTGATTTACTACTTGCGAGCGCTCTTAAATACTTTATCCTTTTACCTTGTTCACTTAACTTCTTACTCTTAATTCTATCAACTTCCTTCCTTATAACCTTCCTCTCCATCCAAGCCCCCACTAACTTAATTTTACATGAAAAAGCATAATTATCCGATAGTCCCATTCCTAACCCCCTCACTGATTTAACATCCAACACATACTTCATCTCTTCTTCACCAGCACAAAATCATCATTAACTTTCACTTCGAACACATCTGTATATATAACAAACTCTAGTAATACTATATGAATACTTTGTAATTAAAGAAAAGTCTTACATCGCACCAACCTCTCTCTTAAAGAAAATCAATCACTTCCTACCACTTCTCATTTTTCTCCGAACACCTCCAAATTCACCGGTTATACCATCCTTTTTTATGATCACTATCAAACCAGGTCGCCCACCCATCAATCTGAAGCTCCTACTCCCCCATCCAAAAATCATTAGGATTATCCCAGAAAATCGCACTCTCTTCAACATTACCCTGGACCATATGTCACAATACACATCTTGACCTTTTCAAAACATTTAAATTTAACCATTAGTTCTAGCACACCCGACACACACCACACACACACCACACACACACACGACACACACACACACACACACACACACACACACACACACACAACACACACAATCTTCATAGCTCTATACCAGCAAGTTACTCATTCAGAATTGCAACTTCTTCCTCTCCCTCCTCTCATTCCTTTCCACATCAACACAAACACATTTCACAACACACCACTCATTTTCACCGTTTCTTTTCATCTTTGTTTCAATCACAGCGGGCAAATCAAATTTGCCCTTTCTAAATACATCCACACCTCTCTCCTCCTTCTCTCAACATTCTTCGACATTCCATGTACCCATACTATTTCAATACACACACACAAACACACACACACACACACACACAACACACACACACACACACACCACAGAACACACACACACACACACCACACACACACACACATATATATATATATATTATATATATTACTATATATATATATTATATATTTATATTATATATATATATATATATATATTTATAAATATATATCCTATATAGATACAAGTTCAAAGTTCACTTAATTACACATAAATACTAAAATAGTAAATTTATAATTTACAAAAAGTTTAGTTTAATTAAAATTAAACATTTTTAGGGGCGAAATGAAAACTATTTAAAGCAAATAAAAAATTTTTTATTGCCTTGTTTTGGAGATCTGTTGATTGGTCCTACGCCAACTGTGGAAAAAAATATATTGAAAGTTAAATAATGTGAAGTGGCAAACGAAAAGAAAATGAAAGAAAATGATTTTTTAAGGGTAACTAAATCTTTTTTTTTACGAATAAAATTTCCTAGGAGTGACCTAACCTACCCTAACATAATCTAACCTAACCTAACCTAACCTAACCTCATTTCACCCCTAGAACATAGGAAAAAATTTCCTTTCGCCTAAAACATCTATTTGTATCATGGGGAGTTACCTGCAAAAAAAAATTTCTATAATCGACCTCCGTTCCGTGTGGCCGTTAAGTACTTTGTCTTATATATACTTCCTCTGATAAGGTACTAATTTCCATCAGATTTGTGAAAGATAAAGAACTATTGCTAAATAATATAGCTTTAATTTTGAAATATTCAACCGCGACTTCAGAAAGCAAATTCTCGTTGTCTTTCATATAAATATATTTCAAATATTATAAATGACAGTAATTCTAGCATGGCTTCTCGTTTCTTGCTACTGTGCTAACGTGGATATATTCCTTAGAGCGTAGTAGATTCTTTACTTCGGCTATACGCGTACCCTGAGGGATTACCTGGAAGAGTGATGACTTGGGGGTACGCCAAAAGAAATGTAGCCTCACGATCACTTACTGAGTGCCTTTTGATATTACGTTTTGTGAGTTCGATATATATATATATATATATATATATATATATATATATATATATATATATATATACTATATATATATATATATATATATATATATATATATATATGCATATATATATATATATACTGCATATATATATATATATAACTATTTATCAAAGAACTGCATTACACCCGCGAAATATAATTTACACTTTCATATTATGTAGGGCTGAGTTTGGTTTTATTTGGTTCATACCTAATTCGGAAGTGTTGCACAGGGTTATAAATGTATAAACCGTATATTACGACAGTGTGTAGGGAATTAAATGGCATAATAAAGAAAACAAAAAAAATATGGATATGATGATTTTATTAATCAGCAACAATATTCTACAAATTACAATGTGAAATGCAGCATAAAAGTGTGTCTAATAATGGGTTGTACCCCCTCAGCCCTTCCAACTTCCTCAAGCTTGATTCGGCATTTATGGAAATGAAGTCTTGGAATTTTCTCCTGCAGCAATGTTCTCAAAGAAGCGTTTGCAAGTTCCCTTGAGTGTGGACGCCTCCAACAGATCCCAAACATGTTCAATGCAAGTTCATGTCAGGCTCCTCTGCAGAAAATGGCCTGTACGAGAATTGTGCTGCATGAATTTGTGGGTAACAAAAAATGGACGCGCCAATGAAGGACGCGAAGGCACTATATATACTCTTTGAGATGTCTTTCGCATACCTTTAATAGGTGCGTTCACTCTGCTCACGATATGCAATGCCATGCGACCACCCAAACGAATGCCTGCCCACACCATCACCACAAGTCACCTCAAAAGGAATCCTTGGGAGATTTTGCAAGCAGAAAAGTACTTTCACCTGCATCTCCAAATTCTGACGTCCATCTGGTCCATATAGGTGTGAACCTCGATTCATCTGTAGCGAGTGTCGAATTTCCATGCTAACTTGTGAAAAATAAATCACTGCAACTATGCTCCCTGATCAGGAAGGGCCGATGCTTGAACCTTATAATACGTATATTCACGTTCATTCTGTAAATCTCTTCTCACTGCTACGTTCAGAAATGGGCACATCATCACTGCAGGCTCAGGGAGCCTATTATTTATAGCTTCTGTACGCTTGTTTGGAAACGATCACGAAGCACTGCCAGACGGAGAAATCTGTCATCTCTCTCGGACGTCGCCCTCGGGCGACCCTGACCATGTCGTCTACGGTTGCTGCCAGTCTCCCTGAGCCGACGAAGGATTCGACTGACCGTCGATTGGTTTACCCCCCGAGTTGTTGAGCCACCTGTCTCTGAGAATGGCCTGCTTCAGACAGTGTGATAACTCCTATGGCACGTTCCTCTTCTCTGACGATATCTTTCCATTGTGACATTCTTTGTCAAGCTACTACTTACAACATACCAGGGTTTGTTATTTAGTTAGTTGGTTGGTGTCTTGCCATCTTGTTCTCCTATGAACGTACTTTCAGGATTTCACAGTAATTTGGTTGGAGTTGTCTTTATTATGCCATTTAGTTCCATACACGGTGTAGTTACATACAGTATACGCACTCAAGTTAGTACTTATTAAACAAATCAAGCCTTCTACCCATTTCAAAATGAAGTTTTATTATATAAATAGTTATTCCATCAGATTTGTCGATAAAGAGTTTATATATATATATATATATATATATATATATATATATATATATATATATATATATATATATATATATATATATATATATATATATATATATAAATAATTACTGTGCTATTTCTATATATCTCTTTCTATCTCTATACATATATTATGTATCTATATATATATTACAGGCCTATGGGGTACAACAGGGTATTTTCGTGTATTAGGGAGTACGCGATCAAAAAAGTTTGGAGACCACTGCCTTAGAGTGTTTAAGATCCGTTCCTTCGTCTATAAACACTCTGTTGTGTGTTTGCTGAATTCAATATTAAAAATGTTTTTGCATTGTTACAATTCTGTGTTTGTTTATTCAGTTATGTTAGTAACATAATAGATAAATAAGCTATCTGTGAAGGTTTGTAACATAGTTTAGTTACAGAGTGGCCAACCCTTGGCGCATGCGCCAAACCTGGCCCATTGGATGATTATATGGCGCTTCGCTACGGGCACCTTTTTAGGAGATTTTATATTTTAATTGGGCTATGTCAGCCTATTTCTTACGAATTTATTTAATGAAAACTAAAAATTCATTTTATTTCCAGAAATTTGTTAAATCTGGCAAGATATAAAGAAGTATGTAACAAATATCGTAATGTTTATGCATTTTTTTGTAGCGCCGACTCTAATATCAATATCTTTCCACTTGTAAACTCATGTTTGAAACTTTATTTTAATTTCCACCATGTAAAAATAAAACATCGTCGTGAGCAATCAGTGAAATTTGTATTCATCAGTGGTACTGAGGCAGTGTTTTCTCATATTTCTTAAAGTATTTGCTTTTTATTTTTTTCATAAGTGAGCATATTAGAAATTAGTGTCGTATTTTTTAAATCAAAGAATTCTAAAAATATAATTAATAGAGAATTCATATATATATATATATATATATATATATATATATATATATATATATATATATATATATATATATATATATATATATATATATATATATATATATATATATATATATATATATATATATATATATATATATATATATATATATATATATATATATATATATATATATATACATGGGCGTAGGCAGGATTTCATTTAGGGGGGGGCAAAGGTTGAGTGATATATATATATATATATATATATATATATATATATATAAATATATTTCTATATATATATATATATATATATATATATATATATATAAATAAAAAATATGTTTTTAAAATTGCTGTAATGTTTCTTTTTATTTTTCTGCAATTGTTTTTTAATGTGTTGTCTGCAGCTGAATATCAACGGGTACGCCTTCCGAGATTGATTTAACAGCTTTGGCAGCCGCCAAATGCTATTGACATACTGAAAGTTCTAGCGGAGAATAATGTCAGAAGAATCCAGCTGTATAAAATCACAAAGCTAGTTGACTTTAAGTCAATATGAAAACGAAAACACATTAAAACTTTAGAAAAAATAATATAATACGTTATGAATTAGTAATTACTACTTCATTATCTATCGATTGATTATTTTTTTCAGTTTTCTACTACTAAAGCCCTTAAAAGCGTCGTCTGGCAAACATATAAGGTTCATAATTTTTATTTTCGCCAAGTTGAGAGCAAGTGCCCCTGTTTTCCTACCCCCTGCCCCCCCTGCCCCCCCCCCCTGCCTACGCCCATGTATATATATATATATATATATATATATATATATATATATATATATATATATTAATATATATATATATATATATATATATATATATATATATAAATAATGTATGTATATATATGTATGTATATATATATATATATAATATTTATATATATATATATATATATATATATATATATATATATATATATATATATATATATATATATATATATATATATATATATATATATATATATTTAATAGATATGTATGTATATATATATATATATGTATATGTGACACGCATCTAAACTCGTCTCTCTGAAAAAATCGGCATATAATATGCCAAAAGGTTGCCACCCTTATTTAGTAGTAACAGGCAGCATTAAACCCGCGGTGCATTGGTTACCTCTTTTGCATTACGTTTTGCCGATATATGTTTTGAATTTTCAGGAAGATACTTTATATATATATATATATATATATATATATATATATATATATATATATATATATATATATATATATATATATATATATATATATATATATATATATATATATAAATATATATATATATATGTATATATATCTGGTATATATATATATATATATATATATATATATATATATATATATATATATATATATCTATCTATATATATATATCTCTTTTTCTTTCATATATATATATATATATATATATATATATATATATATACTAATATATAATTGATCTTTTATTTCTGAAACTCAGGGCAAGTTTTCACAAAATAATATATATATATATATATATATATATATATATATATATATATATATATATATAGATAATATATATATATATATATATATATATATATATATATAATACATATATATATATATATATATATACTCATATATTTATTTATAATATATATATATATATATATATATATATATATATATATATATATATATATATACTTAATATAATATATATATATATATAATATATATATATATATATATATATATAACTAATTCAAAAAACACCTAAATGAAAACATGGGGAAGCCTGAATAAAAAAGAGCATGGCAGATATTAAAAGTATTATGACTGCCATTTTCAATGTTATGAAAATGAAGAAACGCAGACGATAAAAGAGAAGTTTGAAAAAGATTTTTTTTATTCTGACGCGCTTGAAGAGCTAAACTATTTTAGTTTTGCGCAAGAGTGAAAGTCAAGATGTTGAAAATAAAGTTGTAAAGTTAGGAACAAATGAAAAGAGAGGAATGAAAGTAATGAAAGTAAGGAAGAGTAATGAAATGAAATGAAAAAGAAAATAACGAAAATAAATAAAGGTAATGGTAATAATGAAAGTAAAGAAAATTAATGGGAGTAATGAAGCAAAGTACTTTAAAGAGAGGAAAGAAGGTAAAAGAAAAAGGTGAAAGTAAAGAAGGGAAAGGAAAATAGTGAAAGTAAAGAAAGTAAATGGGAATAATGAAAGTAATAAAAATAAAGAAATAAAAGTGAGTAATTAGAGCAAAGAAAATAAAAATGTAATGTAAATAAAGTAAATGAAAGTAATGAAAGTTATAATAATAAAGAAATAAAAGTGACTAATAAGAGTAAAGGAATAATGGAAGTAATAAAAGTAAAAGATAGTAATGAAAATAAAAGAGAGCAATGAAAAATAAAGAATACTGAAAGTAATGAAAGTGCAATGCAGTACTGAAAGTTAAGAAAGCAAAAGCAAGCAATAACAGTAGAGAGAGTTAAAAAGTAAAGAGAGCAATAATTGCCATGAAGAAAAAAAAAATTGAAATGTAAGTAAAGAAAGGAAATGGGAGTAATGAAAGTAAAGTAAAAAGGGAGTTATGAAAGTAGAGTGAAGAAGGATAATGAAAGTAAATAAAGTAATGAAAGTAAACAAAGTAAAAAAGTGTAATGAAAGTAAACTTCCTTCTTGTTGCACTTCGTCTATTTTGCATATTATGGCGGCGAAAAATTTTTTTAAAAATAATTTTCCTGTAAAAATATTCCGATATTATGTTAATAAACTTAATAAAATTAAGAGCCAGACTTTAAATATTCCGCTTCTATATATATATATATATATATATATATATATATATATATATATATATATATATATATATATATATATATATATATATATATATATATATATATATATATATATATATATATATATATATATCTTTCTCCCTATTCTTCTTTCTTCTATATATATATATATATATATCTATATATATATAATAATAATATGTATATATATATATATCAATATGTAATATATAATATATAATATATGTAATATATATTAATAATAATATTAATATGTAATATGTAATATATATATATCATTTATATATATATATATAATAAATAAAGGAGTTATGTATGTATGTAATATGTATATATATATATGTAATAATATGTATAATATATATGTGTAATAAAATATATATGTAATAATATATGTGTAATATAATAATAATATATATATATAATATATGGAGGTGGAGGTGGATAATCATATATTAGTATATATGTAATATATGTATATATAATATATACTAATAATCAACCTTGTATGCTATCTATATATATTATATGTATATGTATATATAATATATATATATATATGTATATATATATATATATAGATATATATATATATATATATATATATATATATATATATATATATATATATATGTATATATATATATATATATACATATATATATATATATATATAATATATTATATATATATATATATATATATATATATATAATATATATATATATATATGTATATATATATATATATATATATATATAATATAATAATAAATATATATATATGTATAATATATATATATAATAATAATATATATATATATGCTATAATAATAATATATATATATATATATGTATAACTTTATATGTATATATATATATCTATTATATATATATATATATATATATTTTCTGTTTCGAAAATGTTTCTTGGCGAACGAGAAGTCATTTGACCTTGACTATGTGAATGCAATAACAATTTGGTCAAAACGGCACGTCTCTCCTTTCGCTCTCGTTTGTGTACGCTGAATATGTGCACTCGTTTACGCACACTGAACCAAACTTATTTTACCTGATAGCCGTGCGTACATATGTATATATATATATATATATATATATATATATATATATATATATATAGCAGTATATATATATATATGTATATATATATATATATATGTTATATATATATATATATGCATATATATATATATATATACCTTCACATTTTACCCTGTTATAAAACTCTTTCTTCTTTCTCCTCTGCCAAAATTTTCACCTTCCTCTCTCCTTCAGGCAGTCCTTACTGAATAAATTCACTTTTTCTTCGGTCTCCCAGACGGTCGATTCCCAGCATACACCCCATCTATGCTTAACCATCTGACTATCATCCATCCTTTCCTTATGACCAGACCATCTTAATGTACTCTCTTTTATTCTCTCATTTATTACGCCTAATTCACACCACACAACTCCCTAATGCCTTCATTTCATTTTATCAATTCAATAATTATACACACCTAAGATTGTTTATCTAAACAATTTAAATTCCTTAGATCTATACCTCTTGTTCCTAGACCATAGTTTCAAACAACTTTATATGAACACAGGTAGCACATACATTCATGCAAAATTCTAGCACTCATCCACATTCATCCACATAGAATTTAGTTGCTCCAACCAACCACCTTTATACCATTCACAACTTTCCTACTACACTCTGCATAATCCGTTCCCTTTTCATCTAACATATTTCCTTCCTAAATATTTAAAACTCGATACTTGTTCCAGTGCCCTTCATCTAACATGACTTCACACCGCGGACTCTCTTTCACTCACTACCATAACCTTACTCTTATCTACATTTACTTTTAAACCCTTCCTTTTGCAGATCCTGCCAAACCCCTCTACCAATCCTCTCAAACTCTCTTCAGATTCTCCACACAAAACCAAATTATCCGCATACCCTCCACTCTTTTCAAATCTACATCATTCTAACACCTTCCCCTGACATCTCTATCTCAAATTCTTTCATAACCCAATGCATATACAATTAAATAACCAAGGAGACATAATACATCACTGCCTCACTCCACCATTATAATTAAAGAAATCGTTTTCGATTCCATTTATTCTTACATACGATTCACTATCATCAGACATACCTTTGGTTCCATTCAGAAGCCTACAACTAACACCATATATCATTAACAGCTGACACAGAGCTTTCCTATTAATACTACTATCATACGCCTGTTGCAAGTCCATAAAATCTAAATACAATTTATTCTTCTCCATTCTAATTTTCTCAATCATTTGTTTTAATGTAAAAATTTGATTCACACATTCTCTACCATTTATAAATGCCCCTTGTTCTTCACCAATCAGTCTTTTGTCACTCGACGTTCTCTTTCACCCAAAATACCAGCATATATATCTTCCCTACAACACTCAATAAACTAATTCCCCTATAGTTCCTGCAGCTTCACTTATCTCCCTTACCCTTATATAAGTGTATACTGTATTACACTTATTTTAGGTTATTACAACTCTCCTCCAAATTTTGGGAACTATACCCTCCCTAAACGCTTTGTTACACAATTTCCAAATCCATTTAACTTCCATCTCGCCTCCATTCTTGATCATTTCACCAGTAATTCATCTATGCCAACAGATTTACCATTCTTCAACTTTTTCACTCTACCCACTACCTCCGCCCTACTAATTACCTCATCCCCAAAATACCTATATCGTCTTGCACTATCATACCCACACACATTCACTATCACCTTTTCATAACTTCCAATGTTATTCAGAGTTTTAAAGTGTTCCCTCCACACTCTTCCCACATCCATTTCATCAGTTACGAAAGCAACATCCCCGTTCATTCATTTTTCTATGCAAATTCCCCTTACTCTTATTATTAACCTTTCTTGCTTCCTTCCAGAAAAGCTTCCTATTCCGCTTGTAAGTCCCCATTCATTCTTCTTCCAAACTGTTCATTTGCCTCATATTTTCTCCTACGTATGGAACATTTAATCTTCCCTTTTTCCTCCTTATATAATTCCAAACATCTTTCTTTTGAAACTCATCATTATATATATAATATATATATATATATATAGTATATATATAAAGAGTATATATATATATATATATATATATATATTATTAGCATAAATATATACATTACATATAAATATATATATATATATATATATATATATATATATATATATATATATATATATATATATATATATATATATATATATATATATATATCTATATTTATTTATATATATATATACAGCAGCTTGTTTATATATATATATGTTTATATATATATATATGCTATTATGCTTGTATATATGCACAAATACTTGCTTATATATATATATATATAGCAAAGATATATATATATATATATATATATATATATATATATATATATATATATATATATATATATATATATATAAGTGCGTACGGTGAGAAAAAATTTTTGTTTTTTTTTGAAATTATATATACCGTTATATAGAGTTTATATATATATAGAAAGTATTTGCGCGCAGAAGTATATATATATATATATATATATATATATATATATATATATATATAGTATATATATATATATATATATATATATATATATATATATATATGAAAAACTTACTTAACACCCACGCGGAACGGGACGGGAAATTCTGACCTGAAAACCCTCACCGTACAAATTTGTATATATATATATATATATATATATATATAGAGAGTAGCAGTATATATCTATATATATATATATATATATATATAGTATATATATATATATATATATATATATATATATATATATATACTATTAGACTGATCCTTTTTGTACAGGTGAAATTTTTTTCCTTTCGAGAATAAAATGTAGGACCCTGTAGACTTGTGCCATTACATGTTGGAA
>JABUQX010136926.1:22500-25962 GCA_015478945.1 Trachelipus rathkii
ATTATTATTATTATTATTATTATTATTATTATTATTATTATTATTATTATTATTATTATTATTATTATTATTATTATTATTATATGAAACCAAATTTCAATTATCTATCTAATTTTGAATATTAATAGTCAACTGTTAAATAATAGTTAATTTAATAATACTATTAATTATATCAGTTGGTTTCTCTTTTCATTCCAGCATAATAATTATGGAGGATAAAACTATAAGCTTCAGCTTTTGGAAGTTGAGTTCCTCCTTTTGTGAGGTTCTCCTTTTGTGAGGTTCTCCTTTTGTGAGGTTCTCCTTTTGTGAGGTTCTCCTTTTGTGAGGTTCTCCTTTTGTGAGGTTCTCCTTCTAAGGTGTTATTTTTCTCATTAATGTGCAGGTGAAAGTGCAGAAGACTTCTTGTGACTTCTCTTTGTTTTTTTGAGTCACTATTATGACAGACCCATGATATAGTTATGGCTTCAAAGAATATAATTTAGGTCTGAGCTTTGCAAAATTTTGGGGAAGTTTTCTGGGTGTGGTAGCCTAGATCAGTGGTTCCCAATCTTTTTTCTAGTGGCGCATCCATAACAATAAAAAATAGATTCCATTCACCCCTATCCTTTCACAAACACACACAATATATATATATATATATGATTATATTATAATATATATATATTATTTAAATATAATATATATATAATTATATATATATATATATATATATAAGTATATTATATATATATTATATATATATATATAATTCAAAGGGTTGGTTCAAGTAACAAGTACTTGTTACTTGTACTTGTTTATCTTGTACTTAAGTACATTTTTTGAGTACTTGTACTTGTAAACTTGTACTTGCAGTTTCTAAAACCTGTACTTGTTTCTTGTACTTGTATTGAGCCTTTTGTACTTGGTACTTGTGCTTGGTACTTGCAAGTACTTTTGGCATTTTTAAATTCAATCATTTTTGAATTCTTAGAAATTTTAACGATTTTCTTATAATTATACACTATTTTTATAAATGTACGCTAGTTCCAATACCAATTATGAAATGTAAAGTATGTCATTAAATATTATAATATATATATATATATATATATATTATATATAATATATATATTATATTACTATATAATATATATATATATATTATATATTATATAATATATATATATTATATATATATATATCATCAACCACCCTTTTCCCCAAAGTACAGGGTAAGGTGGCGTAATCATGTAAAACACAGAAACAGAACATAGTAGAAGAATATGACACAAGTCGAAAAGAAAAGCCCAGCCTTACCTCCCTTTATACCTATTAGTGAATGGGAACTCGCCGCACAGAAAATTCACCCTAAAAGCTTCACGGGACCGCGACGGACCTCACTATGCATCTCGCTAATGTGGGGTTCATCCCTTATCCCAGGTGGGCCACAACCATACCCCCTCACAAAAACCCTGCCATTTACTCTATTATGACTTTTTTCTCGCCCCTGCCTAACTTACATTCACTCTTCCGACATTCTTTTGCTGACATCAATCCACTTTTTTCTTCTTTCTCCCAGCCAGTCGATTCCCAACACACTCACCACTAATACCATCGCTTAACCCAACCGACTTATGCATCCATTCTTTCCGCAATGAACCAAACCATCTAAACATACTTTCCTTTATTCTCATTTATCCTTTTTTTCATACCATCAACTCTGTTATACGTTCATTCCTCATTTTATCACATTCTTCTCACACCTAAACACCCCTAAGAGTTGTCCATCTGACATTGTACTTTAAGATCTAATACCTCTTATTCAGAACATAGTCCTTACTACTATAAACATAACACAGGTAACAACTTACATCACGCAAGACACTAGCGCACTCAAAGACTTAGTCTCTTTACATCCCCCAAGGATAATTGCACCAGCCTCCTTCCTGCAATTCACACCTTACCTAACTACACTCGGCATCAATCGTTCCCTTTTTCGTCCACATATATATATATATAAATATATATTATATATAATATATATTATATATATATATATATATATATATATATATTATAAATATATCTTATTATATATATATATATATATATATATATATATATAATATATATATATACTAAATATTTAAAATCAGATACTTGTTTCAGCGCTTCACCATCTAATTAACTTCACATCGAGGACTGTCATTACTCACTCATAACCATAACCTTACTCCTATCTACGTTTACTTTCAAACCCATCATTTTACCCACCCTCCAAATCTTTCTACCAATCCTCCAAACTCTCTTCAGATTCACCTCACAAAACCAAATCATATATACTATATATAATATATATATATATATATATATATATATTATAATATATATATATATTATATATACTATATATATATTATATAATATAATATATATATAATATATATATATAGCCGAGATGGTGATTCATTGGATTTGGAAGTTGTGTAACAAACGTTTATGGAGGGTAATAGTTTCCGAGGGTTGGAGGAGGTCAATATTAGTACCTTTATATAAGGGTAAGGGAGGTAATGTAAGTATTATAGGGTAATTAATTTATTGAGTGTTTTAGGGAAGATATATGTTGATATTTTGGCCGAAAGAGTGAAGAACTTAATTTGGGGAAGAACAAGGTGGCGTTAGAAGTGGTAGAGGATGTGTGGATCAAACTGTACATTGAAACAAATGATTGGGATAATGAGGGAGGAGATATAATAAATTGTATTTGTGATTTATGGATTAGCAAACGGCCCGTATAATAGGATTATAGGGAATCTATGCAGGCTGTTAGTGATAATGGTGTTGGTGGTAAGCTTCTGAATAGAATCAAAAGTTTGTATGAGTAGTGAAGCGTGTGTAAGAAAAAATAGAGTAGAAAGTGATTATTTTAATATTAAATAGCGGAGTGAGACAGGGAGGTATGTCTCCACTTTTTTTTTTTTTTTTTTTTGGGCATCCAATCTGTATATGGATGAGGTTATGAAAGATTAGAGGTAGGGGTGACAAAGGATAGAGTTAAGAATGATGGAGAATGGATGAGAGTGGAGGATTCCTTACCTATTATATGAGGATGATTTGGTTTGTGTTGGCGAATCTGAAAGAGAGTTTGAGAGGACCTAGTAGAGAGATTTCGTAGGGTGTGTAAAAGAAGGGTTTGAAAGTTAAACGTGATAAGAGTAAGGTTATGGTTTGTGAGTGAGGACAGACCTCAGTGTGAAGTTATGTTAGACGGTGAGAGCACCTGGAAAAAGTGTCTGAATTTAAATATTTTGGATATATGTTTGAATGAAAAGGGAACAAATGATGCAGAGTGTAGTAGGATAGTGAATGGCACTAAGGTGGCTGGTGCAGTTAAAATCGTTGTTGGTTTTTTCTATTTTGTTTTTTTTTTTTTGGGTTGTTGTTATTATTATTTTTTTTTTTTTTGGGGTGTAAGATGTA
>JABUQX010136927.1:0-15740 GCA_015478945.1 Trachelipus rathkii
TATTTAGACTAATTGTCGATATTATCACTAAGCAGTAGAGCTTCCTTTTTACATTGGTTCCTTCAATAGTAAGTGTTGCTAAGATCTATTACATGCCCTTATTGGGAGCTAATATGGGTGAGTGACATATCATGTCTCTGTAGTTGCCAATATTAAGCTTCTCATGACTCATCATTACAAGTTTAAATAAAGCATATTATGGATTAGGGTCAATCGTAATTGATGTTACTGTGACTATTCGTCCGGTATCATTATGACGCTTTCAGTTTTAACGTCACTAGAATGTCTTACTGTCTACGGATAATAAACTATATTAAATAAAACGAACCTTAAATAATATGTAGTTACGACAAAAAAAATTAACTATTAACAGTTAAAAATTTTTGAAATTGACCTTCATCCAACAGTGTTAGATTTAATTCATAACATGGATAAAATATTGAACCTACCATAATAAAAATTTTCAATCTACATTATCAAAAGTTAAAAATTTAAAAATGATCAAATTTCAAAACATATTTAAAATGTTAAAATATCATTATCAGATTTAAAAATCTAGTAAACTGAGATAAATATCATACTATAGTATTATTGATAAATTTATGATATACATTTATGATAAAATTTTCTTTTGCATTTATAATTTTTTCTTTCTTTAGCTTTTATACTATCGGTCTTCCATACATATCTTGCTCGCTTTCTAAATATCAAATCAAGGATCTGTTAAATTGGCTAAAAAGAATTAGCCACGTTTAAGCTTGTAAGAATTCTGATGGAATATTCATTTTTTGCGTAGTTGTACTCTTATTGTCTAAAGAGGACCTGACCAATTACATTTTCTATTTTTATCATACGTTCAGATTAAGTTCTGTTGTTAGAGTCTATGTGTGAATTTTAACATTGTTATAATAAATGGAGTAATTAGTCTATATTTCCCTGGGTTAATTCAACAGAGTTGAGGATAAAATAATTATCTATACAAGTGTTTTAATAGTTATTTACCATTTTTTGTTGTAATAGTAAGTAAGAAGGTCTGTAATGCCAATTTTTATACTCAATAGGAAAATGAAGTTAACGGGAGCAATTGTTTCAATTCTTAAATTTCCTTACAATTTCTTTTAAGAGTGTAAGGTGTAATTTTTTTTTTTAATGATGAATTGGTTTCAGTAGTAAATATTCTTGTCATGACAATGGGTGAAAATCTTATCTATGGTATCAGCATGATTAGGATAAAAGAAATAAGTGAGTTTTGGGGAGATTAGTGTAGGCCATAATAGAGGCTTTCTAATCATACTTGATTCGTGTGTCCTACAGAGAGGGTTAATATTCTACGTCTTGGCTAATCAATGATATAATGTCTAAAGTTGAGGTCAGAATTTATATGTCTCAGTTGAAAAAAGGTTCTCTAGTAAGGTTGATTGTTTTCTTAGTTATTATAATTTTTACAATTACTTTCAATTATTCATGTTTGTTTATAATTTCTAAGGTTTTTATCAGTTTTGAGGAGACAAGTAAGCATGATTTACAGTCATTGGATATCTTTGATAGTTTTATTGTTGCTCTAGTTTAGACGCAGATTAATGTATAGAGGTGTGTGTTAATAGTTGTGTTTTGTTATAAAGGTTTTCGCAATGATTTATAGGTCTTGGGGCCCGCTTTGAAGGTTGATACGTGTTTATTAATAAACCCAGTGGTGGTGTGGGATGGTTGAGATAATCTCCGTCGTAAATTATTCACATTTAATGTAATAAATTTATTTTTAGCTTTCTTTTTATCTACATTTATCAATATGAACAATTGATAATAATATTATCGTTTTCTCGGGGAACTGATCTTTTCTTGGAAAGCTGCCTATATTTCGTAAGTCGCTGAAGCTACGGTTATTGTAGGTGTAAACCTATACTAATACTCCTAAATACAAGTGTCGCACATACCTTGTTCCATAGTTTGTAAAAAGTACTAATGTAAAATATAGTGTATTAAAGATAATTATTTATTTCTTATATACAGAATGTAGGAACTTAAGAATATGTTTTGGGTGAGATTATATAATAGTAATTATATATTTTATAGTTATACTTTATATAAGTAGGCTCTCTTTATATACTATGAGGTCTCATAAGTGTTCAAAGTGTGTAAAAATTATTGTTAATGTGTGTGTAAGGATACGATGTTTAGTGTGTGAATTTTGTTATTTGTGTGTTTTATAGATATTCATGGAAAGTCATTACGTGATACAGGAATATGTGGTTTTAGAAAGAAAATTTATTATACAATATTAAAATAGAAATTAAATAAGTTTATTGACTAAGTTTATTAAATATGATAATGTATTATTATGCTTAAAAAAATAGTTGATAAAGTAAAGATTTATTAAAGCATCATATTAAGATTAGGAATAGAAGAGACCCCAGCATAGAATTCGATCTATTAGATAAAAAGATCCAAAAGTAAATTTGTTAAAAGATATATTAGTTTTCGTTATCTTATGCTTTAGCTTGTTATAATATCAACATATATTGATGTACAATGTCCTTACGAAATAAAGAGTCGGAAGGATAATTTTAATTAGAGTAGGCCAATACAATCTTCACCGTGACGTCAGACAAAGCGAGTTAAGATGGCGGACACAGAGCGAAAAGCAGCTCACTTGCTATTACGAGTACGAAACTCCTTCGGACGTGTTCTCCATAATATTGTGATAATATTTTCGTTATTTTATTTAGTATTTTCCATTTAATATAAGGGTTAGTAAATAATGTAGTTGATAAGTATTATTTTAATAATATTGATTAGATTCATATAGAATAACTTTGTATTTATAAACATTGATACCGAAGTATTTGGATTGTAAATAACGAAGGTAATATTTTTGTAAATATATATTAAGGACTTATTGTATTTATTTTATTAGATTGGCTGGTTTCGTGGTTGTCATGGAATTTAATATTGGCTTTATATTAGGTCAATTATAAGATGTTTAGCGCTGGTCCTTCTTCGCAATTATTTAAATTTATAGCGACCATTTTGTTCACCGTTTTATTGAATTTAGAGTTTTTGATCGTTCCATTTAAGCTCAACAATTGATTTGTTCGTTGTTAAAATTCAGTCACGTAAGAAACATACAATGAGATGATAACTGATTTGGTTTCATATGGTAATTTAATGTGCATGAGTGTACTTATTGGAGTTATATACATATGGCATGGCGGTTAGGCATATTTTTCTGGTATGTATTAAGATATAATCCAAGTTTTGATTCTTTAGTGGTTGTTACGAAGTCAGGATATAGCTTTTTATTTGATATTCACTTTGACAAATAAAGCTATTTTTGAATTGAATACAGATCTCCTTACGATAATGATTGTAAAGCTAATCAGAAGTTTGAATTTGTTTAGGGTAATAGGAGTATAGTTTAAAGATATCTTTTCATTGTTTGTTTCGTCGTGAAAATTAAGAAAAAAATAAGCGATTTATTTATCTGAGATTAACTGATGATTGAAACACATTTATGTGTAGTTTTAATTATTTTTGAAGACCTTATTATTGACTGGAAAATTCTTTAAGTAAATAGATGAAGCAATGTTAAATGATTTGTTGCAATTATAGAAACGTTTCGCGGTTGAGCCCATATCTTGATTCTCACTGCTGATGCATTTTGAGATTAATGACAGGGACTGGAAGATATATATAGTGATATTTTAGAAATTGGCCTTGAGAAGATTTTAGATTCCAAAAGTCATTGATTATTAATTACAAAATTAAGTGAAATAATCAGGCACTATGTTATAATAACTTAGTGTTTACTTTAAGATTTAAATTTGCTTTTTACCTTTTGGGATTGATATTACTTTCGAAATAGTTGAGTGCTTCTTATTCTGATGAATTAGGACATTGATTGGGGATTGTTGACATATGTTTCTAAATGACTTGATGTACTGTGAACTGATTAAGATTGATTTATAGACTTACGTTGATTTTGACGATCTAGCTTACAAGTTTGACAGTTTTAGATTTACTTAAGGTTTTCGAAGTGTTTTTTAATATATTCGGCCTTTATATGTTACGTTGATTACTCGACTTGTTGATCCTAGATTGACTTTACAATTAGATGGATGGAATAAATTTAGACTATCGACTCTTTGAATTTAATTATGTTTTTGATATCAGTGAAGTTGTTTTGATCCACACTAAATGTTGATTACTCAGAGACTTTGATATTGGACAGTCACATTACTTTATTAATTGGAATAATGATTAAGATGTTCGAGAATACCTCTATGATTTGAGAAACAAACTTTTCCTACCTGGACTGTTTATTTATTGAGCTTTGACTTTAGTGCTCTTGATCACGTTGAAATTTTTGTTGAGTTTGTAACACATACTTTACACGGGTATATTTGGCTTGGTTTGACCTCGGTTATTCGGAATTATACTTGAAATAGTTTGGATTTATTATTAATATTTCTATTTGAATTTGTGGATATTTAAGGATGTTGAGATTTGGATTTAGAAATCTTGAGTGGCTTGATTTTGGTTGTTAGCTTTGGAGGTCTGGATATTATACCAATTATAGTTATTTGGGAATTTTGGTAATAAGTTAGTTATAGCTTAGGCGGTAGATTTGTAGAGTTTATTGAAGTTTTTGCCAATTGACATTTCGACACTTAACACTTTGATTTGGAAAATATATTGAGTAATTGAGTAAATATGATATTTCGTTAAGCGGTAAAGAAAAACAATCCATATGAATGAAAATCATTACGAAGTTTAATTAGCGAATGTTCTGATTGTCATTATTAAGGATTTGTTTGAGTATCTCATAGGTGTCTACTTGAAGTAAACTATCTCTGCAACAATATTTAACCTACATGAAATAAATATGAGTATATGAGAAATGAGTTAGGATAGAGGATTTATTCGATTTATTGTTCTTTTAATAATTGATAGTAGGAATTTAGAATATAGAAACGAGAGCGCATTGATAGTTGTAGTTATAGATATAAAGAAACATATGTGAGTGACTGTATGTAATTTGATTCTTAAATTAGAGCAATTTTCATGTGGCTAGTGAGATATTTGAGCGGTTTTTTCTGTGACTACTATAATAGGAAATTAAAATGCGATGCGTTGCCAGGTCAGTTCAGATAGTTTTTGCGGCTAGATCGTTTTTCTTTTGTATTGCTGGCCAATTTTCTTTTTTTTTTGGGGAATCTTCCTGTTTTTGCCTTTTTCCTTGGGTTACCTCTTTAGTAGGAGGAGATATTCCACATTCCCCATCCCATTCAAATTTTAAAGTTTTATTGAAAACACTTAGGCTTATTAATTTTAACCTCTTTAGAATAAACTATAATATTTGGAATTGGATACAGAGGGTGAGAAGAACGAGGTAGAAATGTGAGTCAGCCAGTAGGACTAAGTATCCATAGAAGAGTTGATGCAGGGGATTCAGGTTGAGCTGGTTGGAGGATTGCTATGGAATCCACCCAGAGTATGACGGAGATCGAGAGCGAAATTATTAATAATTCAACCCGATTAAACCTACAGACACTAACCATACAACATTACTCCGACTTAGTCCCACCATTAAAAGTTCAGTAGTATCAGGGTGGGATTTGAGAGAGTTTTCGGGATTCCGAGTTTATTGTTCACAACAATCACGCAAAGTACCGGAAACTATGGAGAGCAGAGTTTGGGGTAGATATTTGAGGGAGATCTTGAGATATACATATAGAGAGGGCGGGGTGGGGGGGAAAAGAAATTTCCCGATATACTAAGTAAAGGAGAAAACTTGGGATTAATAAAGCAGATTGACAGCTAGCCAAGGATGTGCTACTTCCAGATTTTGCGATCTGAGATAGGAGCATGAATAATAATACATTATTCAATGTCGACTAGATAGATTGCCAGATTCGGCTACAAAGGGCAAGAAGATTTGACCAAATGACAAATGAAGAAATTGAAAGATTATGGATGATTGAAGCAGGACGCCGTGAGAAGTAGTTTCCACACTATCAGATCATGAATGTAAATAGAAGTGGTGGAATTAGTACAACGTGGAAAAGTGTTTTCGCCCGGCTAAATGAATAACGAAGAGAAGAGAATAAAGCAAGAACAGTAGCAAAAGGAATACAGTGGGATTAGATGAGATTCGATAGAAGCTATGTCGGAATTTTTGTGTATAGGTGAGAATGGTCTTATAGCGGAAGTAAGCTGTTATAATATATTTTTAGAAACAGATTTGTGTTTTTTTTGTTGCGGCAGGGGTCCTGAGATACGATGTTAATCCAAACTGATCGAACAGAAATAGCAGGCAAGAACAAACGGTTAAGACAAGACAGGCCATAACACATTGGGGATAATGAAGAAAGAATAACTTAAGTTGCTTGACTGGTGGTACAGATATACTATGATAGCTGTTGTTTGCTATTTAGAAGTTCAATGAAGTAGAGCGAGACAGTCGAGGGAAACGAATAACACACTTTAGGAAAGCACAAGGTTTTAAGGGGTGTTTAACGAGAAAAGACTGCCATGGCAATTTGTGAACAACGTATTTAGTGTTATGGAGCTAAAAGGGCTCGTTGGCTGATTGATTGACTACAAGGCAGATGCATGTGAATCTGTGATAATTGGAGTTAGTTAAAAAGATAGGATTAATATAAATTAAAAAAACAGCATAAATATACTAGAGTTTCTGGGTGAGTTGTAGACCAAGTTGTGGCAGGTTAAGTGCTATGGTCTCTATTCATTTCAGAATGTCCACATATAGTAAAGAGACTAGTTTTCACGGAGGATATAACGGAGTATATCTAGGGTATAACGGATTCATAAAAAATTGGTTTAATATATGATATATAGAAAGAACTCATTAATTTGATTTCCATGTATACATTCAGCAATTTTGAAGTGGAGTGAATGAAACTATTGGAGTGCCATAAAAAGTTGAAGTTGAAGAAAATGTTAATTTAAAACTGCGATATTGTAATCAAAGAAATTAAGTTGGCTAATTGGTATGAGAACATATGTTGTAGTGGAACGAAAGGAGTTAATCATAGATTTGGAATACTATGTGGATGTTTGTGTCTAATGCTGTAATCTGGCCTTAAACTTTGGTTAGTGTTATTTCTGGAAGCCGATGAGACATACACTTGCAGTTGGATTGATCGTAGCCAGCAGTGGGAATTAAATTTAAAGGGAAATAAGTTATAGAAGTAAAGAGTGTTATTGTCATTGGAACAAAATGAAGAACGGCAATCAAGAAATATTGGAAAGAGATATCCATTTAAATAGGAACTGAATTTAACAAGAAAAGAAGAAGTATTAGAGGTTTTAAAAGGTTTTTGGACAATAAGAGTAGGATGATCATCGATGTGGTATATAGAAAAGGTGGCACACCATTAATTAACGGGACCGAAACATCGAAACAGAAAATATTACGCGGTTAATCCAAATTAAGTTGCGGCTTGAGTGTGCAGATACCCGGTTAGAGAAAAAAATAGTCACTGATGTTCACTTGGAGTCGTCACTAGTACCATTGGAAAGAGAAATGGTAAAATGAGAGTCTGTTAGATATGGCTTTGAATAAAGAACCGTTAGAGATCGTTTTTCCGTACATAGCTGCGATTCATCTTTGTGTTTAAAATTTCGAAGACGCGTCTCTAATTTTAAAAAAACGTGCGTAGATGTAGGAGAGACCTTTATGCATTTTTTCTATAACTGACTACTGACTTCGGGATTTGTCAGATTATTTTGGTCTTAGAATAGTCCGCACCTTTACGACGGTTTGGTTATCTGATGTTGAAAAGTCTTGATTGGACCAAGTCCTCGTACTATTTTGAGTGTTATTGTCTTAATGTTGGGAGAAGAGTTTATTGAAGACTGATTAAAACAACGAAGGAGTCCATAATAGAGGAGAGGCATTACGAGGAAATATAGATACCTGCGAAAATACACCAGAAATGAAGCATTTTCAGGGAAGGTTAAGTTGTTTAGGGACAGTGAAGTTAAGTGAAGGGGATTATTACCATATACCGGATTACATTTAAGGTCATTAAAGTAGCTAAAGTTGACTCGGGAGTGAAACGAAAATTAAGTTTTAGCGACAATATAAATTAATTAAGAGATAGTACGGAGAGGTGAGTATTTAAGAGAGCTTGTCGTGTTTAACCATAGGAAAATATTTGATAAGTGGAAAAGATCCAGAAGTTGATTGTTCGTCAGCTAAGAAGCACTAAACTGGGCCAATTTTGTAGTTTCCTGATCAGGTATCGCGTTGAATATATGTGGCGCAGGAGGGCTGGAGTTGTTTCAACAGAAAAGGAGGAATCACAAAGTGATCGGATATTGCTTCATTGGTTTTAAGTGAGCAAATACCATTCGATAACTGGAAGAGGAATTGGGCTGCATTACGTTTGGGAGAGTGAAAGGTTTAAGTTTTTTGAGGTGGATGCGATATTGTTTTCTGGTCGACCTCAGCCTTGTTGATCCTCATATATGGCTGGATAATTCGAATAGCTAGGACCTAAAGACTTAGCAGAAGATTGATTTTCGGATGCGGTACATACAGCGCAAATTCGGAACTTAATAGTGATTTTCTTCACGCATGTGGTTATTTAGCGCCTCACAGATGCAGCTACCGCACTTGTATATCCCCGATAACCGTTATGGTTTAATACTTCCTGGAGGAGGGATTTGTTCCAGGTCATGGCTTGTACTTTCGGGATAAGACACATAACTTAAGATGAATGGTGCTGTGAGTGAGATTCAAGAGAATAACAGTATGGGTGATATGAAGTAACCAGCACGAGACACATTGAAAAGAATGGGTCTTACCAGGAACTTAGTATCGTGAGTCGTAGAAGCTGTGCAGAGTGAGCATATATCTGTATGGGTGTATCATGGAAAAGAGCTTAAGATACAATATATCGACAACCGAGTTACCTGTCTGTCATTTGAGGTGTGTAGATGGTGTTACTACGTTTGCTTATTGTTCAAATAAAAGGTTAATCTTTGGATATTTAGGTGGATGGGATTGTTTATGATTGATTACATAGGTATGAATATATAGTTACTCATAAAGAAATTGTTCTGTTCCCTGTAGACGGTCGAATTGAAGATGAGGAGTTATGTGGGTGTCAAGAGTAGGTAGTTTGAAGGAGTTGAATTGGAGAGTACGGCATGAGTGAGATGCGAATTGGAAAACTAGGCGTGAATTTGGTTATAAATTGAGCCAGATTTTGGGCCGGAATTGAAAATAAAGTCCTTGGGGCTCAGAAAAGTAGCCACTGATGGTATGATATTTATGGATGTAAGGAGGAGAATATTAAGAAAATAGAACTATTACGAGAATGGGAAAAATGGATTGATCACACTGTTGAAGTATGTTTAGTGATTTGATGGAGTAAGACTGTAAGTGGATAAAAATCAGACCCTTGATGAACAGAATATGTATCAGACTTTTTGTAGTATCCATCCGTAGAATTATACTTGTCGGAAGTGTTATTTGGTATGTAATATGTAGATAGGAGATTCTTATGATTGCTTATAAGGATTGTTTCTTATGTATAGATATTCACATTAAAAATATCTTTCAATATGGAGAGATAAAATTGTAAAAGGTATGATTTAAGTATGTTGCATCAAAGATTTTTATCATTTGGTACGATCAAATACTTGTATAAAGCAAGAAATAAGGAGTGTCCTGCACGAAAGAGATAAACCCAACATGGAATATGCTAAAAATCTTTTGATAATCGTTGATTGGGATTTATGGAACTCGTATGAAGCAAGGAATAATATGTGTTTAGTAGGAGAGATGTATATTTATGGTTGATGGTGGTGCTGTATCGAAGAAAGGCAGATACATACTGGAAAGCTCTCGTATATGTTAGCCATTTCTTAAAAGAACGAAGGAAGTTAAATGACAAATAGTGTTCGGAAGAATTCCGATCAGGTTTAATGGACCTTTTATGATAAAAGAATTCCTCACATTGAACTGCGGTAATAAACCAAACAAAGCCGGAATTAGTGGGAGGAGTAATAGGACATATTTCAACTGTGGAAGTTTTAGATGTAAACTACATAGGAATGTTTGTTTGGGTGATAAATCATACGCAATTCCACTCATAGTTTCATCAGAATGAAGAACACACAGTCCTGTTTTTAGAGATTGTAAAAGAAAGTATGAAGGAATTATCTGGAGAAAAAAGGGGTGACTATCGAACCTTTTAAACTGGAGTGAATTGTCTTAAAAGAATATTAAGTGGAATACAACCGCGGTAACAATCATTAAATTTGGCTAAACGTTACCCACGGCCCTTATGAATTTAAGGGTCTATGGAAACGGATGTGTTATACCTGAATACAACATCATATGGAACTACACTTTTGTACGAATACACAGGGTACATCTGAGAGATCTCTGAGGTCAAGAACTGAGGGGAATGACGAGGCCGAAGGAAAGCTATCTCTGAAATCGTTTCGAGGGTCTTTTGATCCTTGGTTATTTCGTTCTATTCCAGAATTGTCGAAGGTTTTGAGGAAGAAGAAACAGTAAAGAACATCATTTGCACTTAAATTGCGGAAGATGGCTTGTAAAGATTCAGTATAATCCTTTTGGTCGAATTCGAGATAAAACGAAAGAATCATAAAAGAGGCGGGTATACAGCTTGAAGAATATGGGGAACCGATTATACATTGAACGATCTTAGGTAAGGAACTATTGGAAGAAACTAATTAATAATGTATGAGGAAATTTATTTACGACACCGTATATGGCATGTGGATGCGTTGAGGACGCATCCTAGAGATATTTTATTGTTTAAATATTCAAAATAGTTAATACAAGTCGTAGAAAAAAAAAAAATTTTTTTTTTGTTTTTGTACATTTTGAAATCATTGTTATCAATCGGACAAGATTGGTTGACATGTGAAATAGGACTATATTTGGTTTGCTCTCTGCATGTGTTATAGTGTAAATCAATTGTGATTGCTTACAATCAGAAAGTTAGTTTGCACCAATCAGAGAAAAGAATTAAACAAGTAACTGGTAGGAGTTATTGGTGAAACGAATATAAATTGTCTCGTAATTAAAGAGATTGGTTGGCACAATGAAAGTAAATACAATAATTTGCCATTCGCGCTGGTGGAACCCGTTGCCTGGAATTAGATGACGAATTAAAGAATCATGTTAAAGACTGCCTTAATGTGATAACTTGTTTGGCAGTCGATATAGTTAAATGATTATAAGTGAGTTAGGCTAGAGTGAGATTAAATACCAATTATTGCTTATAGGAAACCTATGGTACAAATTGTAGAAACAGTTTGTTTACACTGAATTAGTAATATTTTTTTAGATGATAAAGAAGAAGACCGTCCAAGAGGAGACTGTGATTGTTTGTATCGGAAAAGTGCGTGGTTTGTGGGAGACAGTACGAGTGCGATCCTTGTCCGATACCCAGATCGGGCAATACAAAGAATATAACTTCTCTTACTCAAGAGTATTGTTTGGAATGATCACTCACGGGATCATTCTTGACGAAATTGGATATTTGGGGGTGATCGATCTGATTCCTATTGTACATTCTTAGCTAGGGTTGCGATGCGAACTCTCTTCACTCGTTTTAAGAGAATTCAAGAACACACAAAGCGATAATTACGGTACCAATCAGACTACCAATGGAGATGATGATTGTTGTACACAGCCGAAGTCCTAGACTCAAAGATGGGGAAATAGTATCCTTTTGCAGTATTTAAGCATATCATTTGTAACCGATTTTGACGTCTAAACGTAAATGGATTAGAGGAAGTTTTCATAGAGAACAGCTTTGTAACCAGCTAATAATAAACAATAAGTAATGTAGTTCGGTGCTATATTTACGGAGACTTTTGAATAGACGCTCAATCAACCGATTTTATGTCAATGAAGATATATACGTCTACTACTTTCCGTTGCTTGGCAGTATTGCATGAGTATCGAGAGACAAAATCTAGAGAACAAGGTGTAGCAACGGGAGTGACTCCCGGAATATGTGACCATCTTCGCGGGACAACATGATTTTTGGGATTTCATCCATGACGGGATTAGAAATTAAGCTGTCAATCATTTGTCTGGAGATTGTCGCAAAAGAAGGGGCAATTAGACATTTCATGAAAATTAGTTATAGCTAAAACAGAGGATCGTCGATGGGAAACAAACATGCGACGCGGTTTGGTTCAATATTTCTGACCAGTGGAAGTTGCTATGGCTGATACCTCAGCGATTGGGTGGAAATAAGAAGTGGATGGCTGGAGGAGGGATTTCCTGGATAAAGACCATTAGCATTACGAGGATCATTTGTTGAAGGATAATAAATAGGGGTACACATAGAATCATCTGACAGGGAAGATATGGTATGAGTGAAATTAGACATGGAACACTTGAGGGTAATAACCCGAAGATCGAATATAAGGAGAAATATGAGAATAGACGTATTCTTCGGAAATTGGATAGGTTATAGTGGAGCTACTAAACTATAAATCTAAGAACTAAGTTCTCCATGAAATAAGTTATGTAAAGTTCTATGTACTAATGTAAGAAAATTTAATATATATAATGTAGAGAAATTTAGACTATAATCCTCATTTTATATTATAATGTTCTATATTATTCTTGTAGAAGTAAGACCAAGACATATATATTTTGAATTGATGTATATAATATAATTTTAATACAATATTATAGATATATTATATATCTAATTCTATGTATGGAACACAATAACATATGTATGTGTGTGTAGTTGAGTATAAGTGTTGTGTATTTATTAGTATGGTGATTGTAATAAATGACTCTAGATTACTCCAGCCTATCCACATTAGGGAAATTAGTGGATTTATAGAAGTTAAAATTCCTTGCACTATTTAACAAAACTTATAGAATAATTTTTGAAGAGACTTAATGTAATTTAAAAATAGTTTGCTCAAATAAATAGTTTGTAATAAGATAAATAAAGTAAGTATTTTTGACTTTAAATTTATGAAATAATGTATAGTATATGTATATGGTCCGAAGTTACAGATAAAAAGAATATAAAGTAAATATATATTAAAAAGATATATTGTTTTGTTCTTAAACTGCTTTAATACAACCACAATTAATGTTATTGGAACATGTCGCTACTACCGACATAAGGACCATGGAAAAGATTTTTATAGAGTGGACTAGTCTTAGTAGACGTCCAAGCGAGTTAGATGGGCGGCACGAGAGGCAATAGCCTTGCTATTATGAATCGAACCCTTCGGAGATGTCTCCTAAATTTGGTGTAATATTTGTTTTTATTATAGTATTTCAATGGAAAGTTAACATTTTGCTGTAAAATTTTATATTTTGATGTAGATTTGATACTTTTGTATTTTACTAGATATCCGACGTAGGGATGTGACTGTACATAAGGTATCTTATTGTAATTATATACGTTAGGACTGTATTTTTTTATTCGTGTGTATAGAGCATTGGCTGTTTCGTGTTCGTGGATTTAATTTATTGATGCTTAAGGTCATTATTAAGATGTTAAGCGGCTGCGCTTTTCGATTAGGAAAATTCTATTAGGGACATTATTTTTGTTGTTTGTTTATTTGAATTACTTGTGGAATCTTCCTTCTTAGCATCAATTGAATATGTTCCGTTGTTAACTTGTTTGGCAATTTATTTTCTATACTATATTTGTTGACCGATTTGGTTACTTGCTAATTTATGTGCATTGAGTGTACTTTTGGGGTTATAAATATGGCAATGAGTTATGCATATTTTTCTTGTATGTTATTAAAAATTATTGATCAAGTTTTGAAGTTATTTTTAGTGTTGTGTACGAAAGTCAGGATATTGATTTTATTTGATATTTTTGAAATACAGATTTGAATTAAATAAAGAAAATAATAATATAGTAAACAATAAAAGATTTGAATTGTTTTAAAACTGGTATTATATTTTAAGAATATATTTTATTGTTGTATTGTTTGGAAATTGAGAAAGAAAAACATTTATTAAAAATTGAACGTGAATCTTGAATCCTGAATATTTTTAATCTTATTGTCACGTATGCAGGTTTTACAGTAATAAGTTATTTATAAAATAGTTGTGCATTGAAACCTTGCCCGGTTGACGACCATTTTGATTCATCTGATGAGGCATTTTGAATTAATGACGAGAGGTATGGGACTAGTTTAAATTTTCAGCTTCAATACAAAAAGTGCTTCACACGACCACCGTTCATTCTATATTCTAATCGATGTTGGTGATTTTCCTCAAGATTATCCTCTATCAATTATTCTTTTACTCGCATCTTTTCTTTCTTGAATTCCTAATTAAGACAGAGAAAATAGTCTTTTTCAATGACTCAAAAACCCAGTTCCTTTATCTATCACTTCGATATAATCTTTCACGCAATTACAGCATCGTTTTTGAAAACACACAAATTATACCTTTGTTTGTCCTTATTATTTTGGATCTTTTTCTCGTACCTTTTTTGAGGAAGATCAAAAACTGCTTCTGAAAACTTAGGTGTTTTGAGTGAGCTCGAAAATTCTTCCCACCATTAAAATTGCTTACAATGTATAAGAATGTAACTCGTCCTTTACAGGGTCCATATCAATCACATAGCTCTTTTAAAAAGATAAGTATACTGAGCTTTTCACTTCATCAAAACTCCCAACCTCTCTGACTACTCTAATATCATTTTAGCAAGCAAATTGTTTCCATCACTCTCCTTATAATTCTGATATTAAAGCGATCAATAGTCTTCTGATTTCTCTTATGTCAAACTTTTTCTTTTTAGAACATCTCGTGTAGCTAATTTTACGACACAGTTTATCTAACATCCTGAAACTATATGTGTGCGTGTGCGTGTGCGTGTGCGTGTGCGTGTGCATGTGCGTGTGCGTGTGCGTGTGAGGAAATGAAAACTACATGTTTCTTCAATTAAAGCTTTTGCCCTTTTAAGTACATTGGATTCCAATTTTCAAAAATAATATTAATTTGTTACGAAATGATGGTTTTAAAATGATTTTGTAGCAAATAAATAAAAATGCAAATTATTCTGCCTTTAAAGTTTAATTAACTAATATAATGAAAATAAAATATTAATTTCAATGAAAGCTATTAATTTGTCAAGCTATTAATTACATCGTGCGTATCAATAGTTTAACGAGGGTAAATATTGGACGCCGAGAAGCAAGGTCGCTATTAATTTTGCTCTGATTACAGAGTTAATTTTGAGTTTGTGTAATTTGCGTCAGAAAAAAAAGTACTTTTAGGTACCGATAACACACTTTAAGGGACTACCAAAAATTTATTAAAATAAATTACCGAAATTGAGTATTTAGCAACTTTTAAAGCTAATTTTCAAAATTTAAAGAATTTGAATTCAAAATATTTAAAAAAAAAAAAAAAATTAAACTGATTTTGTTGATGAAAATGATTCTTCCTTTGTATGCAAATGAAAGTGAGGCGAAGAATCCTGATGCAAAATCACGAAGCAAGTGAAAATTTTGTCTTTTGTATATATATATATATATATATATATATATATATATATATATATATATATATATATATATATATATATATATATATATATATATATATATATATATATATATATGTTATATAGTTATTATATTGAAGCGGCGCACGAAGCGAGTGTTTCAATGATAAATACAGAAACGAGTTAAACACCCATCCTGATCCGAACGAAGTAAATACG
>JABUQX010136928.1:5000-7500 GCA_015478945.1 Trachelipus rathkii
CATTCCATTCCATTCCATTCCATTCCATTCCTTCCATTCCATTCCATTCCATTCCATTCCATTCCATCTTCCATTCCATTCCATTCCATTCCATTCCATTCCATTCCATTCCATCTTCCTTTCCATTCCATTCCATTCCATTCCATTCCATTCCATTCCATCCATTCCATTCCATTCCATTCCATTCCATTCCATTCCATTCCATTCCATTCCATTCCATTCCATTCTCCATTCCATTCCATTCCATTCCATTCCATTCCATTCCATTCCATTCCATTCCATTCCATTCCATTATTTTTTTTGGTCTACTGTAGGTCTTTAGTATTCCCTCATTGTTCCTTTAGATTTCTAGCTTCCATCAGTCCCTTGTTTTTCCATTTCATTATTCCATTATTATTATTCCATTATTGTTATTTCGTCCATTCCATTATTATTCCATTATTATTTCGAAGTTAATTTGTTTTCAACTAAAATCCATTCCATTCCATTCCATTCCATTCCATTCCATTCCATTCCATTCCACTATTATTCCATTCCATTTGTGTTGTTTATTCCATTCCATTATTATTCTTTCATTATTGTTATTTTCCATTATTATTTATCTTTATTATTATTATTATTATTATTATTCCATTATTATTATTGTTATTATTATTATTATTTGTTATTATTCCATTATTCCATTATTATTATAATCCTTATTGCTTATTCCAATATAATTAACATTATTGTAATTAATTTTGTTATTACAGCTATTATTATATATTCATTGTTGTTATTGTTATTGTTGATATTGTTATTATCATTCCATTCCATTCCATTCCATTCCATTCCATTCCATTCCATTCCATTCCATTCCATTCCATTCCATTCCATTATTCCATTATTCCATTCCATTCCATTCCATTATTCCATTATTCCATTATTCCATTCCATTATTCCATTATTCCATTCCATTATTCCATTATTCCATTATTCCATTCCATTCCATTATTCCATTATTCCATTATTCATTCCATTCCATTCCATTCCATTCCATTCCATTCCATTCCATTCCATTTCCATTCCATTCCATTCCATTCCATTATTCATTATTCCATTATTCCATTCCATTCCATTCCATTCCATTCCATTCCATTCCATTATTATTCCATTATTCATTCATTATTTATTCCATTATTCCATTATTCATTCCATTCCATTCCATTCCATTCCATTCCATGACCATTCCATTCCATTCCATTCCATTCCATTCCATTCCATTCCATTCCATTCCATTCCATTCCATTTCCATTCCATTCCATTCCATTCCATTCCATTCCATTCCATTCCATTCCATTCCATTATTCCATTCCATTCCATTATTCCATTCCATTCCATTCCATTCCATTCCATTCCATTCCATTCCATTCCATTCCATTCCATTCCATTCCATCCATTCCATTATTCCATTATTCCATTCCATCCATTCCATTCCATTCCATTCCATTCCATTCCATTCCATTCCATTCCATTCCATTCCATTCCATTCCATTCCATTCCATTCCATTCCATTCCATTCCATTCCATTCCATTCCATTCCATTCCATTCCATTCCATTCCATTCCATTCCATTCATTATTCCATTCCATTATTCCATTATTCCATTCCATCCATTCCATTCCATTCCATTCCATTCCATTATTCATTCCATTATTTATTGACCATTATTCCATTATTCCATTTATTCCATTCCTTCCATTATTCCATTCCATTATTCCATTATTCCATTATTCCATTCCATTCATTCCATTATTCCATTATTTATTCCATTCGTGAAGGCGTACATCCCACATTCTTTCCATTTTTCTTCCATTCCATTCCATTCCATTCCATTCATTATTTATTCCATTATTCCATTATTATTATTATTCCATTATTCCATTATTCATTATTCCATTATTATTATTCCATTCCATTATTATTCCATTCCATTCCATTCCATTCCATTCCATTCCATTCCATTCCATTCCATTCCATTCCATTATTCCATTATTCCAGTCAGCATTCCATTATTAGTGTATTACCTTGTTGAGGAAATAATTCGATTTATTTATTATTTTTATTCCATTAGTGTTCATGTTATTGTATGTATTTCTATTTATTCTTTATTGTGTGTCCATTATTTATTCCATGTTATTCCATATTAATATTATTTCGGGCTCAATGGACGTGTGCCCCTAGTAGCCCTTTTCTCATCTATTTTATTATTTTTGTATTAATATAAATATGTAAAACACAACCATGTAATCTGTTAGAGGGAATAAAATATTTTTGATTTGATTGAGTTATTATTATTATTATTGTGTGTATTATTATTATTATTATTATTATTATTGTTATTATTATTATTGTTATTGTTATTATGTATTATTATTATTATTATTATTATTATTATTATTATTGTTATTATTATTATTATTATTATTTTATTGTTATTGTAAATGTTGAAATTTTTATA
>JABUQX010136928.1:12500-42500 GCA_015478945.1 Trachelipus rathkii
AACATTGTATAAAAAAGCATAAATTACCTTTGTGGTCGGCAAAGGAAATATCAACAATCATGAAAGGTTGTCAAGCTTAAACGATAATAGCTAAGACGTAATTATTTTTTCCCTAAGCCATCAGTTGACTTAAGTATTAAAGATACGAACATAAAATATATATATATATTTTTTTCATATATATATATATATATATATATATATATATATATAATATATATATATATATATATATATATATATATATATATATATATATATATATATATATATATATATATATATATTTTAAATCTTTTATTTTTTTTAACTTCTCCTATGAAGGTTACTTAATAATATTTCCTCAACACAACTTTTAAAAAATGTTTTATTATTAGCTAAATTACAAGCACTTACATCATAAATACCCCAATACCAGAAACTTTATTAAATCACGAATCGTAAATTTTTATTCCATTGACAAAAACGGACCCGAATTCTTCCTTATCTTAATATATAAGGTCAGTTAAAAGGTTGAAAATGCTTTCTAATAACTCTCCTTTCAAGAGAATTCCTCGATTTATTTCTGATTTACAATAAAAGTTTGTGACTATTTCTTTGCCATTAAGTTACATTCCTAATATAATTATTACAAACAAACTACCAAAGTGGTTTTCAAAGATTGAGGAAAAGTGAACATTTTCATAAATTAATTATTTTTTTTATATTTAAGTTGCAAAATATATTTAAAGAATTTTAACATAAGAACAACTGTTTTAGATATAAGCAAATTTGTCTTCTCATATTTTGTTATTTTGGCAACTTAAGCACAATGTAATATTTGATTGTTCACGCCAAAAAAAAAAAATCATTTATATATAAACCAACTTAAAGGAAATTTTTAACGAAATATCTTTTCTACTTAGATAATTTTTTGTATACTCAAAAGAATTTTTTTTTTTAAATTTCCAAATATATATTTTTTAAATTAGTTCCAAGGACAAATTCAAAACTATTGCATATACAAAGAAATTATCGAAATAAAAAATGTGTATCTCCCTTGACTACATATGCTCTGAAAAATTCATCCTGACCGCATAAACAGAAAAGAATTATTGCAATTTTTCATTTTAAAAACAAAAACAAGTACGTTTTGAATTTCAACATTGCTGAGCACAAATTTCAAAAAATCAAAAAACTATTTCGTGCATTTTGTAGTAATGGACCCGCAATATATAATTAAAGTTTGAAGTCATTTCGGAAAAAAATGTAGAAGCTGAAAGGAACAATGTCAAAATCATAGGTTTTGAAAAAATGAAAATTTTGAAAAAAAAATTACTACAGACACAGAAAAACACCTGAAAACGAAGTTTTGGAGGTCAGAAAAGCAAAAGTATGCTGTTTTTCTGATTAAAACTGGCTGAGGTAAAAATTTTATGTCCAATTTTAGGTTTAAGATATTGTAGGATTTAAAGTGTTCCTTAACCCAATCTTCAGCATGTTGACACACACAAAGAAATTCATCTGAAGTCATAAAAACAAGCTTGTTATAATCAGAGTAATCACTACATATAAAATATTCAAAATCATCGGGCTTTCTTCTATAGAAGAGGGATACATTACTTTTAGGAATATTGATTTCCTACTCCACAATATCTTGTATAGAGGCATATTCATCAAGGCGGACCATGCTGTTGGCATGAATATATAGCAGACGAAATAAGAACACTTTTAAGACAGAGAACAACCTTCTGCCACTTTCAAATCTATAACGATTATGATGCTAAAATAAGTCTCGAGAGAAAAGATAATATAAAATTACTGGAGCAAGCAAAAGTCTAAAGAGATAAGGAATATTTCAACCAATCACAGGTAAGGTAAACCTTGAGATTGGATATTTCCAACATGGAAATAGTATCCAAAGTCTAACTAACACTTTGTATATATATATATATATATATATATATATATATATATATATATATATATATATATATATATATATATATCTATCTCTCTCTCTCCATCCCCTTCCATTTTCCTCCGTCAATCCTTCCACCCTATTTCCATTTCATTTTCTTCCTATATATATATATACTCTCTCTCTCTTTCTCATATATATATACTATATATATATATATATATATATATATATATATATATATATATATATAAGTATTATATATATATATATATATATATATATATATATATATACATATTAACAGTGAAGTTATTTTCATAAAAATATGTGCTTAGATAGGACATGTAGCTGTAAAGCAGTTCAGAACAGCAATAAAGCAGTACACCATTTCCTGGGGAAAGGGAGTCTACTGGGGCTGCTTACGCTACTGGTTTACTGCTTTAGGGTCGATGAAAAACATTTTTGTTAAGAAATTAGCAACTTTTAAAAAAAAAAAAAAAACAAAGAAATTTTTTCCAAAAAAATAAGAAATTTTATAAAAAATAAATTGTTTTAAAAACAAAAATATTTTTTCAAAAACTTTAACAATGAAACAGTTATTTTAGTTAAACGTAACTTTACTATCCCATTCTCCACACTGGCACCAGTACCGGGATCCGGTACTGGCTCCAGCAATGACTCATCTGCTCAACCCCATGAGATTCCTTTTCTTTCCCTTTTCTTAATCCAACTTCCACTGCTACGCACTCTGTGCTTTTCTTCTGACTCTACCTCCAGCGCTGAGTCCGCCTCCGGCTACATCATCGGTTCATTCGATAATTCAGGTGCTCCGGCATATGAGACCTCTTCTTTTCCTTTTGTTTTTCCTTCTTGCTTCTTTATCTGTTACGCAATACATTTTTTTTTTTACTTGGGAACCCCATCAGGGGGTTCCTTGACAACTTTGACAGTTCTCAAAACCTCAAAAATGAGACCCTCGTCGTTGAAAACATATTAGGGACACCAATATTAGGGTGTTACGTACATGTTTACTAACTCGGCACCGCACAGCACCATACCGACTCATTCGATCCGTACTGAAAATGTATTTAATTTCAAGAAACTATCTTTTCCAACCTACATTATCAAAGGTTCACTTAAAAAAGCAAAAAATAAATTCTAGCCAACCACCGTGACCAGCTTTACACCCTCCCTCACCTATCTGCCATTTCCTCACATACCACATGATCTCAAGCGCAGCCATCATTAAGACTAACTTCCTCTAACACCTCTTCTCTCAAAAGAATCTTCAAACCTCCAACTCACTTACAAAATAACATCTCACAATGCATATACAAAATCCCCTGCCATCAATGCCCCTCACATTACATAGGCGAAACAAATGATTTTAACAGAAGACTCAATCAACATAAATACGATCTTAAATACGACTCTCAAAATTCTGCTCTCACCTCACATAGATCTAGTCTCAATCACAACATTAACATAAAACATACGTGCCCCATATTAAAGGTACTAGACTCCACCAAACGTAAACTCGTAGAATCACTATGCATAAAAAATCTTCCTAACTTTAACTTGTTAAAATGAGAATATACGTTCAATCTCACACTTAACAACATTCTTACCACCACACCATTTTTCAAAAATATAAAAGAAAGAATTTACTTAAATTTAAACTGCTTTATTTCAACAGTTTTACATAATCTTACAAATTTTAATAATTTTTATTTAGTCTTCAAATAAAATCATCTGAGGAGGGCCCAGAAAATTAAGAACCGAAAGCTTACGAAATCTAACATCTTATGAAGACTGCTGTAGAAACCTATTTATAAATATAAAAAAAGCCTTCTATTATAATACGTTTGAAACGGAGAGGATAATAAATGCTCTGATTAAACACTATATATATATATATATATATATATATATATATATATATATATATATATAAAGATATGTATATAGATATATATATATTCTCTCTTTCTCTCTCTCTATATATATATAGTTATACGTATATATATATATATATACAGGGTGTTTCAGGAATAGACCGACAAACTTTGGTCGGGCATTTCTCACACGAAATAGAGCCTAAATGTCTATACACATATCGAGATATAGCGACATACAAATGGTACCAGAAACCATGTGTAACACGCACAGGTTTACATTGGTACCTATCGGAACTGCAATTCACATAGTGAGATACAATGTGTATGAGATACCTTATTGATATAACTTCCGTCGATCGAAAACCGCACATGTTTCCTGATGAAAGCAGCATAGTTGCCATAAAAGGTACCAAATCTTAATAATAAAATTAATAATAATAATAATAATAATAATAATAATAATAATAATAATAATAATAATAATAATAATAATAATAATAATAATAATAATAATAATAATAATAATAATAATAAAAATAATAATAATAATAATAATAATAATAATAATAATAATAATAATAATAATAATAATATTTTGAATAATAGTAAACAGTACTGATAGTAATAGTAATGTGTGTAATAGTAATAATAAAAATACTGATAATAATAATAATAATAAGACCAATAATATTTTAAATAATAATAACAGTACTGATAATAAAGCAAATAATATTTATGACTAATAATAACAACATTTATCAGAGTTTCAGTTGGACGACCATATTTGTGGTCCCCACCATGAGTACACAGTTCGACGACGTCGTGAATAAATTATGAATGGAGAACATATCGTGACGAAATTCCTATTTACCGACATCGTACACTTGGCAACATGGCTGAACGCTTGACATAAACAGAACGTAACCTATACGTTTGGAGACACATACGTAAACTAGTTTATTCTGTATCTCGTCATTGTAATACAGTGATAGCGGAGCACCTTTTGTAACATTGCACAAGCTATGGCGTACCCATTTCAAGAGCAGGCGGATATGCTATTTACATATGGGAAGGCAAACGGTAACGGTAAGGGGGCCGCACGGTTATATTTAGAAACGTACCCAGATCGCATTCAACCACACCATAGCACCTTCGCAAGCATTTATCGAAGATTGTGTGAGAGTGGCACTGTTGTACCTGCAGCGGCCAAACGAGGAGAACCACAGCTGTTGTGCCGCGTAGAGGAAGGCCATTTGCTTGCCATGGTTGACGGGGATCCCGGCGTTGGCTCCCGGGCAGATTATTGGCGGATCGGCGTCTCACTAATCCACATTGTGGAGAATACTGCACGAAAGTTTGCTGTACCAATATCACCTTCAACGTGTGCAGGTATTGTAACCGGCAGATTATGTACCATGGTTACGATTCTGTCAATGGTTTCGGCTTCACATCATTCCACGAAATAAAATGTCCTTAATCCTGTTCACAGATGAAGCCTGTTTCGGTAGAGACGGCATCACTAACCATCATAACAACCATCTATGGGCCGACAGTAATCCACATGAAATAATATAAGTACGGCACCAGCAACAGTTTCGCATAAATGTATGGGCCGGTGTTCTTGGTGACTATCTTATCGGACCATATGTTATTCCGAAGCGCCTCAACAGCCAGGTTATCTACACTTCCAACGGCATACGCTCCCAACCCTTCTGGACAATATTCCGTTAAATATCGTGCGGGACATGTGGTTTATGCATGATGGTGCCCCGCCTCATTTTAGCGCTCAAGTTCGGGGTATCTGAATGGTAAATTCAACAATAGATGGATTGGTAGAGGTGGTCCGGTGCCATGGCCCGCCCTTTCACCCGATCTCAACCCCTTAGATTATGAGGATACCTGAAACGCCTTGTGTATAATGAACCTGTTGCTGACGAAGCTACTCTACACCACCGTCTATTAAACGCCTGTCAGGACATTCGGCAACTGGCTGGAAAATTTGAGAGACTACGTCAGTCAATAACAAGGCGTGTAGATGCCTGTATTACCTCTAGAGGAGGTCATTTTGAACAAATATTGTAATGGATACAAACAAATATACTGTACCACGTAACGTTTGCATTACTATGTATGTACCTGTAATAATAAATGTTTCATTATTATTCCTATTGCTGTCACTATTGTTCTTTCCTAACAGTAAACGCCTTTCATCGATTAAGCAGACGCTAGGCAAGTACTATCGTTATTAGTATTACTAGTAGTATTAGTAATAATAGTAATGGTAATGTATTATTTCCTACTGTACTGTCATTAATGTGTAATATTAAGTGTGTATTAATATTATAATTGCACCTATGTTACAAGCAGACCATTGCATGCTAAACCTAACAGGAACAGTGAGGATATTACCTTTCTGGTATTATTTGTATGTCGCTATATCTTGGAAACGGTACATTTCCAGCCATATGTGTATAGAGGCATTTAGGCTCTATTTCGTGTGACCAATGCCTCACCAAAGTTTGTCGGTCTATTCTTGAAACACCATATATATATATATATATATATATATATATATTATATTTATATATATATAATATATATATATATATATATATATATATATATATATATATATATATATATATATATATATATATATATATATATAAATAAAACAATTAATTAAAAAACACTTTTAAAAAACTTTAATTAAAATGAAAATTACTAATAGTTGACGTTTCAGGACCTAAAACAGCTCGGTCCCCTCCTCAGAACTAAAACTAATTTCTAAAAAGAATTTAACAATATTCTAGTTAGTTTGGAAACATCGGATTGATCTTTCCAGAGAAAAAAATATTGGGTGGCGTCTCGTTCTCTTTCTTCTTATTCATTACTTATTCAATATTAACGATTCACTCCTATCTTTTATGATTTTTTTGGTAATAGAATCAAAAGTGAAAAACCTTCGGACAAATTAAAATTATTTCTTGTTGATATAAAAAATGATTCCATCATCTGATTTAAGTTTTTATCCTTGGACCGGAATAGAAAATATGCTCCATCCCAATTCATAACATGTTCTTCACGGGTTATGTGTCCAAAAACTGCGCTACTTTGATTCCCTCTTCTTACTCCTCCCTTGTGCTGGTCGATTCTAATTTTCAAGGAATTTAGAGTTTCTCCATAATATGATTCATTGCACATATCACACGGAATATGATAAACACCTCCCGTAGCCTCTCTTTTTGTAGTATTGTTAATGACTAAGATGCGTGAGAGAGTCTTAAAGATCAAATTAATATTAAATAAATGCTTAAGCATAAACTTAAGATCCAAAAGAGGCGGAGAAAACGGCACCACTTTGATATTTTCTAAATCAGGAGGAGAGTTTTCCTTCAATCCCAAGAAATTGGAATATGCTTGTTTATGTTTTCTTTTAATAAGATGTTGGGGATAAGTTAATTTCGCGAAAGTTTGAAATATAAAATTAATTTCTTGTTGTAAAAAATTGGGGGTCACAATAATGAAAAGCCCTAAGGAACATATTAAACATTATATTATTTTTAATATACGGGGGATGATAAGAGTAATAATGGAGAAGTTGATTTTTTTTGAGTTGGCTTACGATATACCTTATAGGTTAAATGAGTTCCTGTTTGGGTAATTAATAGATCCAGAAAAGGTAAGTGTTCATTTATCTGACTTTCGAAAGTAAACGTGATAGAAGGAGTTAGATCGTTGATTTGCAGAAGAAATTGATTTATTGGGAAAGACTTAGGTATAATAGCAAATATGTCATCAACATATCTCTTCCACAAGTAGACTTGTGAAAATAGGGGGGTACGTGGAAGAAGCCTGGTTTCATAAAACTCCATATAAATGTTAGCAATAATGGGGCTTAAGCTTCCTCCCATGCTAGCTCCAAAAATTTGTCGATAAAATTCATTTCGAAATGAAAACACATTTTGTGCCATGCATATTTGCAAGCAGCTAATAAATTTTGGAATAGAAATGGGGATCATATGTGGCAATAGGAACTCGGCCAGATACTCTAAAACATGGGGAATAGGGACATTAGTAAATAAGCTCGTAACATCGAAGCTGACCAGACAATGGTCGTGTGGAACAGTTCTCCCCACCTTCTCAATAAAATTTCTTGCATTTAAAACATGAGAAGGAGAAACTTTTCCCAATAAGGGAGAAAGAAAGGACGCCAACCATTTACTGAGTTTAGAAAACACATCTCCGCGGGACGAAATGATTGGTCTGATTGGGATTCCTTCTTTGTGTAATTTAGGGATGCCGTATAAATACGGAAGCACAGGATTAGAGACTGAAACCTTTTTAAAAACTTCTGTTGGTATTAAAGGTTTGATATGTCTATTAAATACATAAACCTGCGAATTAGATGGATCAGAACTCAACTTCTCATAAACGTTCGTATCATCCAACAAGTTTTGAACTTTGGCGACGTAGTCTCTAAAATTTAAGATGACCACTCCAGCACCTTTATCTGCCTAACGTATAATGATTTCTTTATTCTTTTTAAGTGAGGATATAGCAGTGACAAATCTGCGAGGAAGAAAAGTATTTATTTTGGTTAACTTATTCACAATAAGTGGAAGTAAGTTTTTATGTGAACTAAAAGCAGCCAGAGTTTTTAATTGGTTATAATGAGAAATTCCAATTGAGAAGCCGAGTCCGTATCCCAAAATTTGTGTTTCAAAAATACCAAGCTGGTAATCGGAAAGATTAGTAATGTTTAAAGGATTGGAGAAACGCGTCCAAGGCGAATCTAAACACAAGTCAAAAAGTTTATGGTGTAAATGTGCGCGGTAGGAATAATTACCTCTCTCGATACTTCGATTAATCAAAAAGATACCTCTATTAAATACTTCCGCGGGTAGATTGCGTTGCAATATTTTATATTGATTATTACACACATGGAACAAATAATTACATTCTCTTTTTATTGTTGCTAAACGATTTCTTATTAGTAAGGAGTAAACTTTTGGAAATGGTGTGCCTTCAAAGTTGATGTAATTATTTATTTTTAAAAGAATTCGGAATGACTTTTTCAGCTAAGCAATCATGTAAAAAAGCACTTGCTAATTTTCTTCTAGACGCCACTCTTTTCTTTTCTTCGTAAATGTTAAAATGTATCTGACTATTTGGAAAGAAGTCAAAAATATTCCGTAATGATAAGTTACACTGCATCGTGGTTTATAAATATATCAAGAAAAATTAGAGTCCTCTTCTTAAAAACTCAGACTCTATAGTTAAATAAAACAATTAATTAAAAACCACTTTTAAAAAAACTTTAATTAAAAAAATGAAAATTACTAATAGTTGACGTTTCGGGACCTAAAACAACTCGGTCCCCTCCTCAGAACTAAAACTAATTTCTAAAAAGAATTTAACAATATTAAAATTACTATAAAAACACAGTATAAAAAAGTTACAGAGAAAAATATGAGGTGGCGTCTCGTTCTCTTTCTTCTTATTCATTACTTATTCAATATTAACGATTCACTCCTATCTTTTATGAATTTTTTGGTAATAGAATCAAAATTAAAAAAAAACACTCGGACAAATTAAAATTATTTCTTGTTGATATAAAAAATGATTCTATCATCTGATTTAAGTTTTTATCTTTGGACCGAAATAAAAAATATGCTCCATCCCAATTCATAACATCGTCTTCACGGGTCATGTGTCCAAAAACTGCGCTACTTTGATTCCCTCTTCTTACTACTCCCTTGTGCTGGTCGATTCTAATTTTCAAGGACTTAAGCGTTTCTCCAATAATGATTCATTGCACATATCACATGGAATGGGATAGCCTCCCTTTTTGTAGTATTGTTAATGACTAAGGTGCGTGAGAGAGTCTCAGGGAAATTAAAGATCAAATTAATATTAAATAAATGTAAGCATAAACTTAAAGATCAAGAGGCGGAGAAAAGCAGCACTTTCCGTTTGATATTTTCTACAAATCAGGGAGGTTTCCTTCCAATCCCAAGGAATTGGAATAGTAGCGTTTTATGTTTTCTTTTAATAAGATGTTGGGGATAAATGCAGTTTCACTTGAAAGTTCCCGGAATATAAATTAATTTCTTGTTAGCTTAAAAGGTGGGGTCACAATAATGAAAATACTAGGAACATAATAAACATTATATTATTTTACCCAATATACGGGGGGATGATAAAGAGTAATAATGGAGAAGTTGATTTTTTTTGAGTTGGCTTACGATGTACTTTATAGGTTAAATGAGTTCCTGTTTGGATAATTAATAGATCCAGAAAAGGTAAGTGTTCATTTATCTGGCTTTCGAAAGTAAACTTGATAGAAGGAGTTAGATCGTTGATTTGCAGAAGAAATTGATTTATTGGGAAAGACTTAGGTATAATAGCAAATATGTCATCAACATATCTCTTCCACAAGTAGACTTGTGAAAATAGGGGGGTACGTGGAAGAAGCCTGGTTTTGTAAAACTCCATATAAATGTTAGCAATGATGGGGCTTAAGCTTCCTCCCATGCTGGCTCCAAAAATTTGTCGATAAAATTCATTTCGAAATGAAAACACATTTTGTGCCATGCATATTTGCAAGCAGCTAATAAATTTTGGAATAGAAATGGGGATCATATGTGGCAATAGGAACTCGGCCAGATACTCTAAAACATGGGGAATAGGGACATTAGTAAATAAGCTCGTAACATCGAAGCTGACCAGACAATGGTCGTGTGGAACAGTTCTCCCCACCTCCTCAATAAAATTTCTTGCATTTAAAACATGAGAAGGAGAAACTTTTCCCAATAAGGGAGAAAGAAAGGAAGCCAACCATTTACTGAGTTTAGAAAACACATCTCCGCGGGACGAAATGATTGGTCTGATTGGGATTCCTTCTTTGTGTAATTTAGGGATGCCGTATAAATACGGAAGCACAGGATTAGAGACTGAAACCTTTTTAAAAACTTCTGTTGGTATTAAAGGTTTGATATATCTATTAAATACATAAACCTGCGAATTAGATGGATCAGAACTCAACTTCTCGTAAACGTTCGTATCATCCAACAAATTTTGAACTTTGGCGACGTAGTCTCTAAAATTTAAGATGACAACTCCAGCACCTTTATCTGCCTTACGTATAATGATTTCTTTATTCTTTTTAAGTGAGGATATAGCAGTGACAAATCTGCGAGGAAGAAAAGTATTTATTTTGGTTAACTTTTTCACAATAAGTGGAAGTAAGTTTTTATGTGAACTAAAAGCAGACGGAATTTCCCATTATAACCAATTAAAAACTCTAATAGAGAAGCCGAGTCCGTATCCCAAAATTTGTGCTTCAAAAATACCAAGCTGGTAATCGGAAAGATTAGTAATGTTTAAAGGATTGGAGAAACGCGTCCAAGGCGAATCTAAACACAAGTCAAAAAGTTTATGGTGTAAATGTGCGCGGTAGGAATAATTACCTCTCTCGATACTTCGATTAATCAAAAAGATACCTCTATTAAATACTTCCGCGGGTAGATTGCGTTGCAATATTTTATATTGGTTATTACACACATGGAACAAATAATTACATTCTTTTTTTATTGTTGATAAACGATTTCTTATTAGTAAGGAATAAACTTTTGGAAATGGTGTGCCTTCAAAATTGATGTAACTATTTATTTTGAAAGAAATCGGAATGACTTTTTCAGCTAAGCAATCATGTAAAAAAGCACTTGCTAATTTTCTTCTAGACGCCACTCTTTTCTTTTCTTCGTAAATGTTAAAATGTATCTGACTATTTGGAAAGAAGTCAAAAATATTCCGTAATGATAAGTTACACTGCATCGTGGTTTATAAATATATCAAGATAGAAATTAGAGAGTCCTCTTCTTAAACACTCAGACTCTATAGTTAAATAAAACAATTAATTAAAAACCACTTTTAAAAAACTTTAATTAAAATGAAAATTACTAATAGTTGACGTTTCGGGACCTAAAACAACTCGGTCCCCTCCTCAGAACTAAAACTAATTTCTAAAAAGAATTTAACAATATTAAAATTACTATAAAAACACAGTATAAAAAAAGTTACAGAGAAAAAAATATGAGGTGGCGTCTCGTTCTCTTTCTTCTTATTCATTACTTATTCAATATTAACGATTCACTCCTATCTTTTATGAATTTTTTGGTAATGGAATCAAAATTGAAAAAACCCTTCGGACAAATTAAAATTATTTCTTGTTGATATAAAAAATGATTCCATCATCTGATTTAAGTTTTTATCCTTGGACCGGAATAGAAAATATGCTCCATCCCAATTCATAACATGTTCTTCACGGGTTATGTGTCCAAAAACTGCGCTACTTTGATTCCCTCTTCTTACTCCTCCCTTGTGCTGGTCGATTCTAATTTTCAAGGACTTAAGCGTTTCTCCATAATATGATTCATTGCAATATCACACGGAATATGATAAACACCTCCATAGCCTCTCTTTTTGTAGTATTGTTAATGACTAAGGTGCGTGAGAGAGTTTCAGAAATTAAAGATCAAATTAATATTAAATAAATGTAGCATGACTTAAAAGATCAAAGAGGCGGAGAAAACAGCACCACTTTTGATATTTTTTTCTAAATCAGGAGGTTTGCTTCAATCCCAGAAATTGGAATATCTTGTTTATGTTTTCTTTTAATGAGATGTTGGGGATAGCTAGTTTCGCGAAAGTTTGAAATATAAAATTAATTTCTTGTTGTAAAAATTGGGGTCACAATAATGAAAAGCCCTAAGGAACATATTAAACATTATATTATTTTTTTTAATATACGGGGGATGATAAGAGTAATAATGGAGAAGTTGATTTTTTGAGTTGGCTTACGATATACTTTATAGGTTAAATGAGTTCCTGTTTGGGTAATTAATAGATCCAGAAAAGGTAAGTGTTCATTTATCTGGCTTTCGAAAGTAAACTTGATAGAAGGAGTTAGATCGTTGATTTGCAGAAGAAATTGATTTATTAGGAAAGACTTAGGTATAATAGCAAATATGTCATCAACATATCTCTTCCACAAGTAGACTTGTGAAAATAGGGGGGTACGTGGAAGAAGCCTGGTTTCATAAAACTCCATATAAATGTTAGCAATGATGGGGCTTAAGCTTCCTCCCATGCTAGGAATTCATTTCGAAATGAAAACACATTTTGTGCCATGCATATTTGCAAGCAGCTAATAAATTTTGGAATAGAAATGGGGATCATATGTGGCAATAGGAACTCGGCCAGATACTCTAAAACATGGGGAATAGGGACATTAGTAAATAAGCTCGTAACATCGAAGCTGACCAGACAATGGTCGTGTGGAACAGTTCTCCCCACCTTCTCAATAAAATTTCTTGCATTTAAAACATGAGAAGGAGAAACTTTTCCCAATAAGGGAGAAAGAAAGGACGCCAACCATTTACTGAGTTTAGAAAACACATCTCCGCGGGACGAAATGATTGGTCTGATTGGGATTCCTTCCTTGTGTAATTTAGGGATGCCGTATAAATACGGAAACACAGGATTAGAGACTGAAACCTTCTTAAACTTCTGTTGGTATTAAAGGTTTGATATATCTATTAAATACATAAACCTGCGAATTAGATGGATCAGAACTCAACTTCTCATAAACGTTCGTATCATCCAACAAGTTTTGAACTTTGGCGACGTAGTCTCTAAAATTTAAGATGACCACTCCAGCACCTTTATCTGCCTTACGTATAATGATTTCTTTATTCTTTTTAAGTGAGGATATAGCAGTAACAAATCTGCGAGGAAGAAAAGTATTTATTTTGGTTAACTTATTCACAATAAGTGGAAGTAAGTTTTTATGTGAACTAAAAGCAGCCAGAGTTTTTAATTGGTTATAATGAGAAATTCCAATTGAGAAGCCGAGTCCGTATCCCAAAATTTGTGTTTCAAAAATACCAAGCTGGTAATCGGAAAGATTAGTAATGTTTAAAGGATTGGAGAAACGCGTCCAAGGCGAATCTAAACACAAGTCAAAAAGTTTATGGTGTAAATGTGCGCGGTAGGAATAATTACCTCTCTCGATACTTCGATTAATCAAAAAGATACCTCTATTAAATACTTCCGCGGGTAGATTGCGTTGCAATATTTTATATTGATTATTACACACATGGAACAAATAATTACATTCTCTTTTTATTGTTGCTAAACGATTTCTTATTAGTAAGGAGTAAACTTTTGGAAATGGTGTGCCTTCAAAATTGATGTAATTATTTATTTTGAAAGAATTCGGGATGACTTTTAAGTTCTGTGTTTTGTTCTCCCAAGTATGACTTTTCTGTTTATTTTTCCCTTTCTTGATAATGGAACCTATTTTTTGGAAAAGAAATTAAATCAATATTCCGTAATGATAAGTTACACTGCATCGTGGTTTATAAATATATCAAGATAGAAATTAGAGAGTCCTCTTCTTAAACACTCAGACTCTATAGTTAAATAAAACAATTAATTAAAAACCACTTTTAAAAAACTTTAATTAAAATGAAAATTACTAATAGTTGACGTTTCGGGACCTAAAACAGCTCGGTCCCCTCCTCAGAACTAAAACTAATTTCTAAAAAGAATTTAACAATATTAAAATTACTATAAAAACACAGTATAAAAAAGTTATAGAGAAAATTATAGGGTGGCGTCTCGTTCTCTTTCTTCTTATTCATTACTTATTCAATATTAACGATTCACTCCTATCTTTTATGAATTTTTTGATGGAATCAAAATTGAAAAAACCCTCCGGACAAATTAAAATTGTTCTTGTTTGATATAAAAAAATGATTCATCGCTCTGATTTAAAAGTTTTTTTTGTCTTGGACCGGAATAGAAAATATGCTCCATCCCAATTCATAACATGTCTGGTCATGTGTCCAAAAACTGCGCTACTTTGATTCCCTCTTCTTACTCCTCCCTTGTGCTGGTCGATTCTAATTTTCAAGGACTTTAGCGTTTCTCCATAATATGATTCATTGCACATATCACACGGAATATGATAAACACCTCCCATAGCCTCTCTCTTTTTGTATTATTGTTAATGACTAAGATGCGTGAGAGAGTTTCAGGGAAATTAAAGATCAAATTAATGTTAAATAAATGCTTAAACATAAACTTAAGATCCAGAAGAGGCGGAGAAAACGGTACCACTTTGATATTTTCCAAATCAGGAGGAGAGTTTTCCTTCAATCCCAAGAAACTGGAATATGCTTGTTTATGTTTTCTTTTAATAAGATGTTGGGGATAAGCTAGTTTCGCGAAAGTTTGAAATATAAAATTAATTTCTTGTTGTAAAAATTGGGGGTCACAATAATGAAAAGCCCTAAGGAACATATTAAACATTATATTATTTTTAATATAAGGGGGATGATAAGAGTAATAATGGAGAAGTTGATTTTTTTGAGTTGGCTTACGATATACTTTATAGGTTAAATGAGTTCCTGTTTGGGTAATTAATAGATCCAGAAAAGGTATGTGTTCATTTATCTGACGAAAGTAAACTTGATAGAAGGAGTTAGATCGTTGATTTGCAGAAGAAATTGATTTATTGGGAAAGACTTAGGTATAATAGAAATATGTCATCAACATATCTAGTAGACTTGTGAAAATAGGGGGGTAAGTGGAAGAAGCCTGGTTTCATAAAACTCCATATAAATGTTAGCAATGATGGGGCTTAAGCTTCCTCCCATGCTAGCTCCAAAAATTTGTTGATAAAATTCATTTCGAAATGAAAACACATTTTGTGCCATGCATATTTGCAAGCAGCTAATAAATTTTGGAATAGAAATGGGGATCATATGTGGCAATAGGAACTCGGCCAGATACTCTAAAACATGGGGAATAGGGACATTAGTAAATAAGCTCGTAACATCGAAGCTGACCAGACAATGGTCGTGTGGAACAGTTCTCCCCACCTTCTCAATAAAATTTCTTGCATTTAAAACATGAGAAGGAGAAACTTTTCCCAATAAGGGAGAAAGAAAGGACGCCAACCATTTACTGAGTTTAGAAAACACATCTCCGCGGGACGAAATGATTGGTCTGATTGGGATTCCTTCTTTGTGTAATTTAGGGATGCCGTATAAATACGGAAGCACGGGATTAGAGACAAACCTTTTTAAAACTTCTGTTGGTATATTAAAGGTTTGATATGTCTATTAAATACATAAACCTGCGAATTAGATGGATCAGAACTCAACTTCTCATAAACGTTCGTATCATCCAACAAGTTTTGAACTTTGGCGACGTAGTCTCTAAAATTTAAGATGACCACTCCAGCACCTTTATCTGCCTTACGTATAATGATTTCTTTATTCTTTTTAAGTGAGGATATAGCAGTGACAAATCTGCGAGGAAGAAAAGTATTTATTTTGGTTAACTTATTCACAATAAGTGGAAGTAAGTTTTTATGTGAACTAAAAGCAGCCAGAGTTTTTAATTGGTTATAATGAGAAATTCCAATTGAGAAGCCGAGTCCGTATCCCAAAATTTGTGTTTCAAAAATACCAAGCTGGTAATCGGAAAGATTAGTAATGTTTAAAGGATTGGAGAAACGCGTCCTAGGCGAATCTAAACACAAGTCAAAAAGTTTATGGTGTAAATGTGCGCGGTAGGAATAATTACCTCTCTCGATACTTCGATTAATCAAAAAGATACCTCTATTAAATACTTCCGCGGGTAGATTGCGTTGCAATATTTTATATTGATTATTACACACATGGAACAAATAATTACATTCTCTTTTTATTGTTGCTAAACGATTTCTTATTAGTAAGGAGTAAACTTTTGGAAATGGTGTGCCTTCAAAATTGATGTAATTATTTATTTTAAAAGAATTCGGAATGACTTTTTCAGCTAAGCAATCATGTAAAAAAGCACTTGCTAATTTTCTTCTAGACGCCACTCTTTTCTTTTCTTCGTAAATGTTAAAATGTATCTGACTATTTGGAAAGAAATCAAAAATATTCCGTAATGATAAGTTACACTGCATCGTGGTTTATAAATATATCAAGATAGAAATTAGAGAGTCCTCTTCTTAAACACTCAGACTCTATAGTTAAATAAAACAATTAATTAAAAACCACTTTTAAAAAACTTTAATTAAAATGAAAATTACTAATAGTTGACGTTTCGGGACCTAAAACAACTCGGTCCCCTCCTCAGAACTAAAACTAATTTCTAAAAAGAATTTAACAATATTAAAATTACTATAAAAACACAGTATAAAAAAGTTACAGAGAAAAATATGAGGTGGCGTCTCGTTCTCTTTCTTCTTATTCATTACTTATTCAATATTAACGATTCACTCCTATCTTTTATGAATTTTTTGGTAATGGAATCAAAATTGAAAAAACCCTCGGACAAATTAAAATTATTTCTTGTTGATATAAAAAATGATTCCATCATCTGATTTAAGTTTTTTATCCTTGGACCGGAATAGAAAATATGTCCATCCCAATTCTACTTATGTTCTTCACAGGTTATGTGTCCAAAAACTGCGCTGCTTCGATTCCCTCTTCTTACTCCTCCCTTGTGCTGGTCGATTCTAATTTTCAAGGACTTAAGCGTTTCTCCATAATATGATTCATTGCACATATCACACGGAATATGATAAACACCTCTCATAGCCTCTCTTTTTGTAGTATTGTTAATGACTAAGGTGCGTGAGAGAGTTTCAGGGAAATTAAAGATCAAATTAATATTAAATAAATGCTTAAGCATAAACTTAAGATCCAAAAGAGGCGGAGAAAACGGCACCACTTTGATATTTTCTAAATCAGGAGGAGAGTTTTCCTTCAATCCCAAGAAATTGGAATATGCTTGTTTATGTTTTCTTTTAATGTGTTGGGGATAGGCTAATTTCGCGAAAGTTTGAAATATAAAATTTATTTCTTGTTGTAAAAATTGGGGGTCACCATAATTAAAAGCCCTAAGAAACATATTAAACATTATATTATTTTTAATATAAGGGGGATGATAAGAGTAATATTGGAAAAGTTGATTTTTTTGAGTAGGCTTAAGATATACTTTATAGGTTAAATGAGTTCCTGTTTGGGTAATTAATAGATCCAGAAAAGGTATGTGTTCATTTATCTGGCTTTCGAAAGTAAACTTGATAGAAGGAGTTAGATCGTTGATTTGCAGAAGAAATTGATTTATTGGGAAAGACTTAGGTATAATAGCAAATATGTCATCAATATATCTCTTCCACAAGTAGACTGGCGAAAATAGTGGGGTAAGTGGAAGAAGCCTGGTTTCATAAAACTCCATATAAATGTTAGCAATGATGGGACTTAAGCTTCCTTCCATGCTGGCTCCAAAAATTTGTCGATAAAATTCATTTCGAAATGAAAATACAATTTTTGCCATGCATATTTGCAAGCAGCTAATAAAATTTGGAATAGAAATGGGGATCATATGTGGCAATAGGAACTCGGACAGATACTCTAAAACATGGGGAATAGGGACATTAGTAAATAAGCTCGTAACATCGAAGCTGACCAGACAATGGTCGTGTGGAACAGTTCTCCCCACCTTCTCAATAAAATTTCTTGCATTTAAAACATGAGAAGGAGAAACTTTTCCCAATAAGGGAGAAAGAAAGGACGCCAACCATTTACTGAGTTTAGAAAACACATCTCCGCGGGACGAAATGATTGGTCTGATTGGGATTCCTTCCTTGTGTAATTTAGGGATGCCGTATAAATACGGAAGCACAGGATTAGAGACTGAAACCTTTTTAAAAACTTCTGTTGGTATTAAAGGTTTGATATATCTATTAAATACATAAACCTGCGAATTAGATGGATCAGAACTCAACTTCTCATAAACGTTCGTATCATCCAACAAGTTTTGAACTTTGGCGACGTAGTCTCTAAAATTTAAGATGACAACTCCAGCACCTTTATCTGCCTTACGTATAATGATTTCTTTATTCTTTTTAAGTGAGGATATAGCAGTGACAAATCTGCGAGGAAGAAAAGTATTTATTTTGGTTAACTTATTCACAATAAGTGGAAGTAAGTTTTTATGTGAACTAAAAGCAGACAGAGTTTTTAATTGGTTATAATGGGAAATTCCAATAGAGAAGCCGAGCCCGTATCCCAAAATTTGTGCTTCTAAAATACCAAGTTGGCAATCGGAAAGATTAGTAATGTTTAAAGGATTGGAGAAACGCGTCCAAGGCGAATCTAAACACAAGTTAAAAAGTTTATGATGTAAATGTGCTCGGTAGGCATAATTACCTCTCTCGATACTTCGATTAATCAAAAAGATACCTCTATTAAATACTTCGGCGGGTAGATTGCGTTGCAATATTTTATATTGGTTATTACACACATGAAACAAATAATTACTTTGTCTTTTTACTGTTTCTAAACGATTTCTTATTAGTAAGGAGTAAACTTTTGGAAATGGTTGATGACCAAAATTGTTGTTATTTTACTTAAGAATTCTGCAAATCGACTTTCTCAGCTAAGCAATCATGTAAAAAAGCACTTGCTAATTTTCTTCTAGACGCCACTCTTTTCTTTTCTTCGTAAATGTTAAAATGTATCTGACTATTTGGAAAGAAGTCAAAAATATTCCGTAATGATAAGTTACACTGCATCGTGGTTTATAAATATATCAAGATAGAAATTAGAGAGTCCTCTTCTTAAACACTCAGACTCTATAGTTAAATAAAACAATTAATTAAAAACCACTTTTAAAAAACTTTAATTAAAATGAAAATTACTAATAGTTGACGTTTCGGGACCTAAAACAACTCGGACCCCTCCTCAGAACTAACGATCTAACTCCTTCTATCATGTTTACTTTCGAAAGCCAGATAACTGAACACATACCTTTTCTGGATCTATTAATTACCCAAACAGGAACTCATTTAACCTATAAAGTATATCGTAAGCCAACACAAAAAAATCAACTTCTCCATTATTACTCTTATCATTCCCTTTATATTAAAAATAATATAATGTTTAATATGTTCCTTAGGGCTTTTCATTATTGTGACCCCCAATTTTTACAACAAGAAATTAATTTTATATTTCAAACTTTCGCGAAACTAGCTTATCCCCAACATCTTATTAAAAAAAAACATAAACAAGCATATTCCAATTTCTTGGGATTGAAGGAAAACTCTCCTCCTGATTTAGAAAATATCAAAGTGGTGCCGTTTTCTCCGCCTCTTTTGGATCTTAAGTTTATGCTTAAGCATTTATTTAATATTAATTTGATCTTTAATTTCCCTGAAACTCTCTCACGCACCTTAGTCATTAACAATGCTACAAAAGAGAGGCTGTAAGAGTGTTTCGTGTGGTAATGTGCAGTAGTCATCGGTATGGAGCAGCAGTCGCGAGAACCAGAATCGTCGGGAGAATCAAAAGTGGCAATTTTGGTTTGCAACACCGGTATGTTAATATTCCGGTCGAGATAAAGCAAAATCGAATGATGGAGATCATTTTTTTATCGGCAGAAATGTCGAGGGTTTCGATTCCGTGCAAAAAATTCGCCAAAAGATGAGAGATAGACAATAAGTAATGAATCGAAAGAAAGGAAAAGACGCCACCGTAATTTTTTTTATGCTGTAACGCTGTTTTATAACAATTTAATATTGTTAAATTCTTTTAGAAAGTAGTTTTGTGAGGAGAGGACGAAGTGGAACTCGAAGCTTTGCGTCGCTAACCAGTAATTTTTGTTTATTAAAGTTTTAAAAAAGTGGTTTTAATGTGTTTTTATTTAACTGTAGTCGATGATTTGAAGAGGACTCTACAATTTTCTGCAGCCTCAGCGATATTTGCTCAAACCCGCGATACTCGGTAACTTATCGTGCGAGTATTTTTGACTGCTGTCGGAAACACATTTTGGCATTTGCGAGAAAGGTGACGCAGAAGAGGTGGCAGTGCTGCATGATTCTTGGCTGAAAAGTCATTCGGAAGTAACGAAATAGTAATTGCATCGGTTTGAACCATTTTCGAAGTTTTGCTCGCGCCAATAGTCGTTTGTTTTGACAAAGAGATAATGATATTTGTTCCATATTAATATCAATATATGACCGCAGCTATCTACCGCGGAAGTATTTAACCGGTGGACCTCTTTGATTATCAGCTATCGAAAATATTCACCACCTCCCCACCATAACACGACTGTGTTAAACCGCCTTAATTTCTCAATCTAAACAGCCCGCAATCTTTCCGATACCAACAGCTATTCCACGGGATACAGCTCATTCAACCAGGCTGCCGTGCGGCAGTGAAGCTCTGGCTGCTTTGGTGCATAAAAACTTGCTTCCCTTATTGGCGAATGAGACCCGGCAAATGCTTTTGTGCTGCTGGTATGCGTAGGCGAATAAGATAACCAGGTGATAAATAACTTAAATTTTGAGACTGCATCTTAGTTCAGGCTTACGGTCGTGCGGGCGTTTGAAAGTTGGTTCTGATCCATCACAATTCGCGGGTTTAACAAACATATCCAGGCAGCGTACCAACGAAGTTTTCGGTGCTGTCTGTTAACTCATATTCGGCGTCTAGAACCACGCGAAGGTCAATCGAACAATCGTCCTGTGGGCGTTTCATTTCGGTAATGGTGTCATGACAGACCATTTCATGTTTTGCAAAATGCGAAATTTTTTATTGAGATTGAAGGTGTTCCACGCGTGTCTGGTCGGCTATTTACCAATATTTTATTCCCATGTTTGGAGAGTGTCTGGCAATTCTGCCACTATATGATCCCATTTCTGTTAAAATTGTGCTTCTTTACTAACTGAAATGATACGGTAAATTTTGTAAACCACATCGTATAATGAGTTTTAAATACCTATTCTGGGAATCACCTGAAGAATATGTTGATGACATATTCTTATTATACCGGTCTTTCCCAATAAATCGATTTCTTCTGCAGGCCTCGGTTGCACTCGGCCAGATAATGGGCATACCGCAGTTCTGTGTGCCCGAGCAGACTCGTTGGCTGTAAGAAATTGTATCGTATTAACTCGAAAATCGGCTTCTCCGTGTGCTCATGCGTATGAAATGACCATATTGTTTGTGGCAGGGGCTTTCGTGTTGACGACTTCGGTACGCGACAATTGGTTGCAGCGTTTCGAGCTTAAGCGACGGCGTGCGACGTCTTGTTGAAGTGGCGTATTCCACTGGCGGTTGAAGCATATACGTTTGAAATGTCGAGTGATTGTGCTGCTCTCTTTGGTCTTAGTTATGTAGCATTATTATTATTTGATCTTATTTCCACATTTCTCTCACCTGTAGTCATTAACAATACTACTGAGAGAATATGGGAAGATTCCGTATTGATGTGCAATGAACCATATTATGGAGAAATCGCTGTCGGTAGCCTGAGAAGAGTAGTAACGCGGTACTGGTTTATAACGTAATTGAGATGAACATATTTTCTATTCGATGTAAGGATAAAACGATCGAATGATGAATCATTTTATATCGCTGGCTAATTTTTTAATTTATCGAGTTTTCAGTACGATTCAAATGATGATCATTAATGAAGTAATGAATAAGAGAGAACCTCTGTAATATGTTTTATAGTAGTACAACTGTTGTTGAAGTGCACGAAATGATTTTAGTTGTTTTAGGTCAGCTCATTTTGAAACCAAAGTTTTTTTTAAAGGGTTTTAATTAATTGTTTTGTTAACTATGAGAGAATCTCAGTGTTAAGAACTCTTCATATCATATATATATGCTCATATATATATATATATATATATATATATATATATATATATATGCTCATATATATATATGTATATATATATGCTGTATATATATATATACTATTTATATGTATGTATGTATGTAACTGTATGTATATGTATGTATGTATATGTATATATAGATCCAGTGAGTTTGAGTAAAACAGCGTGTAGATCATGCTGGAAGAATTGATATTCAGACGGTCAGGCGTGATTTTCTTCCCATGGTTCAAGAAGAGTGATCAAACACCAAATGGCGTCCCGGTGGTTCGGCGGTTGAGCGCTCACCCAGCTACGCGAGGCCAGGTTCGTCTGGTCGGGCGTGTGGTGTGACTGATCTTTATGACTCTGCCTTGCTCAGAATTAAAATTTAGGCACACCCTCCTAGATTAGGGCCCTGCCCGTGAGCAGCGGTGTTAACGGCAAAAAAAATATATATATATATATATATATATATATATATACTATATATATATATATATATATATATATATATATATATATATATATATATATATATATATATATATATATATATATATATATATATATATATATATATATATATATATATATATATATATATATATGTTTACACACTTTCTCACCAGACTCGTGAACGCTTGTCAGTTGTTCTGGACGAAACCCCTCCACCGCGTTCGGTAATCCAAAATCGCGCGGTCGTCTTCTTAAAAGTCTGTCAGGGCTCCGAGGCAAAACATGAGTTTCTTGAGCAGGTGTTCTCGGTTGCCGGCTTGCTCTCTCTTTCCTCTTTCTCCTCTCTCTCCTCTCCTCCTCTCTCCTCATATGTATATGTATGTATGTGTGTGTGTGTGTGTGTGTGTGTGTGTGTGTGTGTGTGTGTGTATATGGCATATATGTAATAATGAAATATGATTTTCACTAAAATTATTTACATAATGTTACAGCGTTTATGTTATAAACAATTCTAAATAAAACGTTTTTTTTTCCTGAAAAACCAATTATCAAATTGCGATATTTTATGCATTTAAGTTATTTTCACAAAATCACTGTTCAAATATGACTTAGAGCAGTAACGCAATAGCGCATGGCCGGATGGGACCGGTTGTTTGCGCCATTGTTTTACTGCTTTATTACGTCCGGGTCAATTAAATAATATTTTAATAAGAAATAAACAATAAAAAATAATAAATGTTTATAATATTTCTTTACGCTCTTAAAAAGACCATATTATTATGCAATGAAGTTATTTTCACATTACGTTTATACATGATGACTTTTTCAATATGATTTAAAGTAATAAATCAATAGCGCATAGCCAACTTGGATGGGTGTTTGCGACATTGTTTTACTGCTTTATTACATTAGGATTAATCTAATAGTAATTATAATAGGAAATTAACTATAAAAAATAATTTTTATTTTTATTTTTTGAGAACGTAAAGAAAATATCAAATGTTCCTGACTGAAAAAAAACATGAGTACACAAATTACTACATAGTTAAAGGGAGAGAAGAATAAGGAAAATGGTCTTATAATTAATAAGTTGTATGGGCTAAGATAGTATGCTAAGAAATGTTAGGATTAGCTAAAGATGAGAAAGATAGGTAGAATGACAGAGCCATTATAATTAATAAGCTCTTTATGCCAAGTTTCTTATATAGTTTTTAAATATACGGTTGCTATAGTGATTATCTAAGAAATTAATAGCTGAATTCACAATAAAAATTTCATTTATTTGTAAAACACCATTTAGTGGATTGATCACTAATCCTACCTTCTCTGTCTCCTACGGAGTCATCCTTCGTCATCATACATTCATCATCCTCTAATAATACATTCATCATCCTCTATTATGCACTCTGTGTTCTTCTTTTTTTTTACTTAGGGGGGCTCTCCCATGGGTGCACAGGTGACCCTTAAGAACTTGATACCCCTCAAAATTGAGTTCTATAAGCCCAAAAATAGAGTAAAGATATCTTACTAGGTCTATTATACGTTTTTATCCTTATTTCAACTCCGGCTCGCTCCGGCTCCGGCTCCGGCTCGGCTTCGGCTCAGGCTCGGCTACGGTCCGGCTTTGGCTGCAGCTCCAGCTGCGGCTCCGCTGCATGGCTCCGCAATATTAGTCAATTCTGCCTCTGACTTATTATTTCTTCATCATTCTTATTTTATCTTCTTTTCTTAGACTTTCTTTGTATTTCTGCTTTATTTCTTTTTATTTCTTCAGAAATACCCCTCCTGGGGGTCTTCAAACACTTTTTTGGATTCTGAAACCCTCAAAATAAAGTTCTATATTTTCATAAACATAGGAAAAGATATCTTACTTGGTGTATTATACGTTTGTAACTAGATTTCAACTCCAGCTCCGGCTCAGAAACCATTCTGTGATCTGCATCATGAGCCAACTCATGCTTCGAACTCTCCTCTAACTCTAAATATTTTTTTGAAGTCAAACGGCTATTTATTTTCTACCTAGCTGAGACCATATCCAAGTTAAAAGGACTCAGCACTAACTAGCAGGAGGCTTTCAGAAATAAAACCTAAGCCCCGCTAATGTTACACAACCAGCTATATGTGGGCCAAGTTTGAGAGCTATTCAAAAATTACTTCTCCTTCAAGTATGAAGATTATAATATATATATATATATATATAATATATATATATATATATATATATATATATATATATATATAATATGATATATATATATATATATATATATATATATAGTATATTCTAACTATATTTATATTTATGCATATATATTTTAATATTATAATATCTTATTATATTATCTTTATATATCTTATTTATTTCTTCTCAACTTTTCATCATTGATCTAATATATGCAATGTTTATCAAGTTATCAATGCGCATATTTATAGAAATCATTAATAATAACATGCATCCAAAAAAAGAAAAAAATTCTCTTAACAGAACAGTGGGGATCTATAAGATATACAGGGTATGATAAAATTTAGACCGGGTTTGCCTATTTGATATAGTAGAAGTACTATTATATTAAGCTGAGATGATAAGGACCTCTATATGGCCACTTTTTTAGCTAAATCATAGGATCGCTGGTTCGACCCTTACCTGATAGACGTATGGATTGTTATCTTACTTCTTTTGGAACATTTTCTACGCATATGTTTTTTATTAGTTGTAAATTATTTAAATTATAATAAATAATATATAATATAATTTTATGGTACTCTAAATACAGTTAATATATATTATATATCTTATATATATATTAATATTTGTTAATTTTATAATTATTTTATATATTTTATATAACATTTATTACTATTTATACATTTTTTATCATATTATATGTAATTTTATCTTTATTTATTTAATATTATAATATTATGGTGTATAGTTAATATATAATATATAATAATAATATTATATATATTATTATAATCTGTGTTCTTTTATTTTTAATTATATTATATAATTATATATATATATATATATATATATATTTTTATTTATATAGTTTAAATAGTTTAATAATTATTATTATTTTATATATATCATTTATATATATAGATCATAATAATATATTTATTTTAGTTTAGGAGTTATATAATATTAAATTTTCTTTAGATTATGAAAAGAATATTTAATATCAACGATATACTAAAAATACATGATCGTTCATTTTTGACTTGTAGCTCTGGAGATAGATGGTGAGGCTTTAATTGCCATACTATAGTAGGATATTTTGATGAAACTCAATTACTCTATATATTGTCAGTTGACTTGGTAGAGATTAGCTTATGATACTTTTCAGTCCTGCTAATTAGCTGTTTGTTGCGTGTCTATGACGTTATACGTCATAATATCAGTCAGTGAGTAGCTTATAATGTTTTTGATTTATTCTTCACTTTTATTTTATATTGGAGTTTTACCTAATTTGCAATTGCAATGATATACACTAAGTTATAACTTAATTTATTACTCTGAGATATGTCTATTTTTCTTAATCTGATTAAAAGGAATATAATAGCGCGTCATTAGCTATGAAATATTGCAAATTTTATTAGTTATTAGATAAACTTGGTTACTTATCACGGATTAAATTGCTTACTCAATAATTGATTATGCTTGTCATTATAACACTGAGTGTAAATAGAATAGCTGTTGTGAGTGGTTGAGTTTTATATTAATTGTAAGTCATGAGTAGTTTGTGCTTGTCAGAATAATTGTCATCGAGAGTTTTTTTTGTATTCTTTCAGTTTTGAGTATATAGGAGGATGTAATTTACAATGTGCTGTTCACATCTTAGATAATAATTTATTGTAAACTCTTTTTGATTTTATGGGTTTTCTAGTGAAGCTGATATGATTTGTAGTAATGATATGATGCTTGTTAATATTAGTATGAATAATCACTGCTTGCCTTAAAAAAGTATGGAATATCGTAATTGATAGGCGGTGTTTAGATGTATGTTTTAAAACATATCATAGAGAAGCGATTAATAATATTTGCTAAGGATGCCTGCGTGTATCGAGAACTTGATAACACTGAGAAATTAATCTCGAGATATTATAGAGAGCGTATTAGAAAAAGTATATTAATGACTAATCTAAACTTCATAATTAAATTCTGCATATTAAATACAGGATAACACTTTCTTTCTTGCAATCGTTGAGAGAAAGTATTAAATATGGCGCACAATATGTAAAATAAGAGGTCAGGCAATGTAGACGCAAAATGGAACTTGATGTTAGTGACGATTTTGAGTCTAAAAGTTTAGACTAGCCATAAAATCTGAAATTTTGTATAAATGTTCTCACACAAGATTTAGTTAAAATTTCAGAAAATAATGTGAACTGTAAGTAAGTTTTTGACGATTAAATGCTTCTCGTCAATATACTTTTCATTTTATTGAGTTTTTCATTTGTTTTCGTGCTTTCATTAAGTGTTGTGTTGTCTATCAGTATTATTTATTCGATTTGTACGAAGTCTGGCTTGGTAGTTTGAGTCAATAGTTTTTGTATCTGTGATTATTGGAGTGTGATGTAGTGCATATAATGTAAGACATAGTATTATGTAGATTTTTTATTTTGTGACTGCTACCTGTTTATGTACTGTTTTTTTTTTTAAACATGCAGGTTTCTGTGGGGTGAAGCGTAGTGTGAATTATATGTTCCTCTTTAGTTCGATATTAAGACTACATAGATGTTTTGATGCATATTGCGTTGTATAACGAATTGCTGTTATGGACCTAGCTTACGATTTATTATGGTCACTTAATTTCACACTGGGCTAGACTCAAAAAGGTACTATTGCTAAGAAATATAGCAGAGATGGCAACGTCATTTGTAGTGCTTCGGTCGAGGACTTTTTGCCTCAGGAGGGAGACTATGTAAAAATTTATATGGAGTAAATCTAAAATAAGGATCTATGATTTTACACTAGATGGTTTGTCTGATAAGTTATTTTCTGTCGTTTCCGTGAAGACTCGTCTTCTAAATTTTTACTGCCTGCACGTATCTTCCGGGTAGTACCAGTTGATATTGTGTAGTCGAAATATTTGCGCTATATATTACGTTATATATTATATTTTATATATATATTATATATTATAATATATATTCTTTGTATAATTTAAATATAATTAAAAAAAAAGTTATATATATATATACTTATCTTTAATATTATTTATTATATTATTTAAATCTTATATATATACTATTTATATAATTTTATATATATTAACTATTATAAACTTATTATTTACTTATATTCTATATATATATTATATATATATCAATATATAATTATATATTTTTATATTTTTATATATGGTTTATATTGAATGTTGCATCTTTATATATTAATTATTTATATATATAATTAATACTATATATTATTATATATTATTATATATTTATATCAAATATTTCTATTTTATACTCTTATATTATATTCTATATATTATATTAATTATAATATTTATATTATACTTATCTATTATCTTATATATATATATATATTTATATTATTTATATTATACTATATAATCTTTCCATATTCTAATTCAACTCAGTGTGATGAAAATAACATAAAAGGAAAAAGCAAATATATTAACCATTAATTAATACTAAACACTCATCATAAGGAAATTATATTAACAGAGAACATTACAAACATTTACTGATGTATATATTATTATACATATATATTTTATATATATTTATATACTTATATTATGATATATATTATTCTATATTTATATATATATTATATTCTATATATTATATATTATATTATATTCAGTCTTCTATTATATATTTATATTATCTCTATCTACTTCTTCTAATTATCTTATCTCTTTATATATATATATATTTTATCTATATTATTATCTATATTATTTAATATATATATTATTATATATTATATTTATATTCTTATAATTCCTTTTTACTTTACTTCATTCTGTTTTCTCGTTGCTAAGAGTTTCTTTACGTTATATCTCAAACGCTTTATCTTCTTATTCACTATAAATTACTGCGCTTTGATTATTATAAATTTTCCTTAATATATATTTAATAAATTTTTTGAAAAATTTTACCAATTTATAATTGTGTGTGTTATATACTGTTGATATTGGTCTTAAAAGAGATACTAATGTAAAGTAAAGTTTCTGATATTATATTTTATCTATTTATTATTTTATATTTTTAATACATTATTGTTATTGTTGTTATTTCTTGTATTGTTGTTGTTGTTTGCTTGTTTGTTGTCTTGTTGTCTATTTTATTTCATATTTATGTCTTGAGTTTGTTTTTTTATCTTTTATTTTCTTATACATCTTATATTTTTAATTTATTTTATATGTTTTATTTATTCTGTCATTAAATTACCTTCTTATTATTAACCTTTTTATTATATTTTTTTTTAAATATTATATATATATTTTTAATTTAATCTTATCTTTAATATACCACTTTTATTATCTTATTTATCTTTATCTTTTATTTTTATTTTATTTTTATATTATTTATTCCTAATTATAATCTTATATTTATTTATATATTATTATATATTATACTACTTATATTTATCTTTATTTTTATTTACTACGTGGCTGAAAGATAGAGACTATGAGTCGAAGAACGGATAAGTTGATTCTGTCCGGCTTATAGTAGTACGATACCTATAATGTAAGTTGTACTATACTTCAATAGTGCTGTGCTAATGTAGTTCTATGGATGAACAAAAAAAATGGTAAGTTTTCGTTTAAATGGGAAGTTTTTTTAACTGTATTTAAAAGTTGATAAATTTAATATACAATATAAGTTTTATTTTATTATGATTATAATTTTTATAATATATAATGGGATAATTTTTTAATATTTTACACAAATTTTCTTTTTAAAACTTTAATTATCTATATTTTAATATAATGTTTGCTTATTTAATAATTCGTAATGAAATTATT
>JABUQX010136929.1:0-5000 GCA_015478945.1 Trachelipus rathkii
ATTACTTCCCTCGCTAAACACGGAGTGATAAAGTATGTTATAATAATTATACAAGAAATAATAACTAAAATACATAAAGTTAAATTACTTTCAAATGCAAATATAACTAATTATGTCCAAAGACATAAGTAGACATACAAACATTTGAAGGCAAAAATAGTATACATGAAATGTAAAGAATATTCAAATACAAGCATAACTGGTTACATCCGAAGATCTGAATATACAAATATTTGAATACATAAATATACAATAATGTTATATATACAGAAAATAAAAGGTGCATTTAAACACAAGCATATTTGGTTATATCCGTTAGATATAAACAAACATACAAACATTTAAATGTATAAAAGTACAAAAATGTTAATACATAATAATTATTGATATGAAACAATTGAATTATTCACAAGTTAAATAGGCCACATTGATCGAACCGTTAAATCCAAGGAAAGGTCCAGTATAAGACGTTTCTAATGTATCCATGATTTGACCAATGCGCACGTAGTTTTCAAAGCTGTAGTTACGAGAGAAACATTGCTTGACATATGTAGAGACGAAGTTGCTTGAAATGTAGGTCCTTTATTTGAAAAATTTCTTCATACATAAAAGGGAGAGGTCACAGAACCATTTAGAATTCGAAAAGGAATCAGAGTTCGTAGTGGAATCCAAAAATTAATTTCTGCACATAATCCAAACTTAAAATGATGAAAGAAATCCTTACCGTAAAGGAAGTTCCATATGTAGAGGCGAAGTTGCTTGAAATTTAGGTCCTTTATTTGAAAAATTTCTTCATACATAAAAGGGAGCGGTCACAGAACCATTTAGAATTCGAAAAGGAATCAGAGTTCGTAGTTTAATCCAAAAATGAGTTTGTGCCCATAATCCAAACTTGAAATAATGAAAGAAATCCATACCGTATGGGAAGTTTGCTATGTCTAGCGATGAATCCTCGAACTGTGATAGTTGTGAAAAGCTGAAGACCATAATCCAAAATTTATTAAAAATGAAAATTGAAGTTCGTATTGATAATGTTCATTTGCTTGAGTCATCTTCTCGGTGTTCTGATTGGGAATTTTAGTATTATTTTAGTTTTTTCTTTTTCTTCATTTTTTTGTGTTTTTCTTTAGTAATCAGAAGGCATTGATTGAAGTTCTGGGTGTTCTACTCCGGGTTCACCAATTATATAGGGTAAAACTTGCTAAGTTGGTGGTTTCTTTTAGCAAGCACCCTATATAAGAGGATGGTAATTTAGAAATCCATATTTGAAATGATGTTTTTATTCAACATAAGTAAAGTATGCAATGAAAGTATAAAAGTAACAAAAGTCCCTTCTGTTGAGATACTCTCTCTTCGTAGGCGAATTGGTAGTCACAGCCCTTTCCAGCGCGTTTTCCACCCTTGCCTCTGACTCTTTTTACCTATTGAAATTTACCTCTCTTGCCGAAAGCTGCGTTTTTAAGTTTGGAGGATTTCTGGAGAGAGTATCTTGAGTGAGATTTATTTCTTCTGATTCTTCTTATTGTTAATTTAATCTGACTGATGAGTATCTCAACAGGACGGGTTTATATATTATTTCATTTCGACTTATGCTAAAATTTTGCTCGCGCAAATCTTAGCATAAGTACGAACATAAATTAAAATTTTTACAAAGTTATAATGGAGTGTTACATATATATATATATATATATATATATATATATATATATATATATATATATATATATATATATATATATATATATATATATATATATATATATATATATATATATATATATATATATATATATTTATTATATATATATATATATATATATATATATATATATATATATATATATATATATATATATATATATATATATATATATATATATATATATATATAGAGATATATATATTATTATATATATTATATATATATATGATTTATATATACTCCTAAAACCTGAGATTTTCATTTTGTTGAATTAATGTATGTTTTGCTATGGTTTTAATTTTTTTAAAGATCAGTTTTTGACAGATACCAAAAGAACATGTCCGAATAGATTTGTGATAAAACTAGTTTGATTATTTCAGAGAATTTTTGCACGAAAATGTGATACTTTTCTCTTCAACATACTGAGAATATATATATATATATATATATATATATATATATATATATATATATATATATATATATATATATATATATATATATATATATATATATATATATATATATATATATATATATATATATCATAAGTATACATGGAAGAGTGATATAACGGGGGGGAGGGCGGTATTAGATTATGTGTGTGTAAATGGGAAGGATAGAGGTAGATTACTAGATGTAAATGTATTTAGAGGGGCGGGGAGGGGGATATCGGATCACTATTTGGTGGTAGCTAGGATAAGGGTGGGAGGAGAGGTGATGGTTAGGGAAAGGGGAGAAAAGAGGAGAGTAGAAGTGATAAAGGTGGAAAAATTGGAGGAGACAGTGTGTAAGAGAGAGTTTAGGAGAGGTATGGAGGATAGGTGGAGAGACATGAGAGGGACGGAAATAGGGGAGGTGGAGGGGGAGTGGAGGAGATTTAAAGAGGCAGTATGTGAAGAGGCTAGAAGGGTATGTGGAGTAAAAAGGGTGGGTGTAAGCAGAAGGAAAGGGAGTGAGTGGTGGAATGAGGAGGTGAAGGAGGTGGTGAAAAGGAAAAAGGAGGCTTATGTGAAATGGTTGGGAAGTAGGAGAGAGGAAAGCTGGGAGGAATATAGAAGGGTTAGAGGAAGCAAAGAGGGCGGTGGAGAGGACAAAGAGAAGAGCAAAAGATGAATGGTGTAGAAAAGTGACGGAAAATTTTGAATCGGGGAGCAAGATGTTCTGGAAAGAAGTAAATAAAAAAAGGAAGAAGAAGGAGGGGTTGGGGGAGAGGATTAAGGGAGGAGATGGGGAATGGATAGGAGGAGAGGAGAGGGTGAGGAAGAGGTGGGGGGAGTATTTTAGTGGATTATTGAATGAAGTGGGTGGGGGAGGGGAGGAAGATTTGCAAGAGGTGAGGATGGGGAGGGAATTGGGGAGGGAGGGGGAGGATGAAATACAAATGGAGGAAATTATTAGGGCCTTGAATAAAGGAAAAAAGGGAAGTCCGCAGGTCTGGATGGTGTGAGAATGGAAATGTTGCAGAAGGGAGGTATAGGGGTGGAGGAATGGCTGTATAGGTTATATAATATATGTTGGAGGAGTGGTGAGGTACCACAGGATTGGGAGGATGGATGTTTGGTTCCCCTGTATAAGGGGAAAGGGGATAGGATGGAATGTGGGAATTATAGAGGTATATGTCTTTTAAGTGTGGTAGGGAAAGTGTATGGGAGAATACTGATTGAGAGAGTGAGAGGTTTAACGGAGGGGAGAATGGGGGAAGAACAAGGAGGATTTAGGGAGGGAAGAGGGTGTGTGGACCAAGTGTTTACACTAAAGATGCTTGTGGAGAAAAGTATAGAGAGGAAAGGGAAAGTATATGGGTGTTTTTTAGATTTAGAGAAAGCGTATGATAGAGTGAAGAGGGGTGAATTGTGGAGGGTGTTGGAGGAATATGGAGTGGGGGGTAAATTAGGTAAAGGCATTAGGGCCTTTTATAGGAATAGTAGAATGTGTGTGAGAGTGTTAGGAGGGGAGAGTGAGATGTTTGGGGTGGTAAGAGGATTGAGGCAGGGGTGTGTAATGTCACCGTGGCTATTCAATTTGTTTATGGAGAGTGTTTGCAGAGGAATGGTGAGGGAAGGGAGGGGGGTGGAATTGATGAATGGGAATGATAGAAGGGAAGTGAACATGATACTGTTTGCGGACGATACTGCCCTAGTGGCGAAGAACGCGGAAGGGCTGAGGTATTTGGTGAGGGAGTTTGAGAGAATGTGTGGACAAAAGGGGCTTAAAATAAATCCAGGTAAGAGTAAAGTGTTAGTGTTTGAGGAGGAGGAAAGAGAGGAGGGGGAGGGGTTAGAGGTTCGAGTGGGGGGTGTAGTTTTGGAAGAAGTAAAGATTTTTAGATACTTAGGGATGGATTTGGGTAAGGGGGGAGGGATGAAGGAGGAGATAGAACATAGAGGAGGAGAAGGAATGAGAGCTTTGAGTAGTCTGAGAGAATTATGGAAAGGGGGGGATTTATCACAGAAAGTTAAGATAAGTATGTTTGAAAAAATTTGTGTACCAGCGGTGTTGTATGGGTGTGAAACGTGGGGGCTGAATGCCAGGTCCAGGAAGAAGTTGGAAGTATTTGAGATGAAGGGGTTGAGAGCGGTTTGTGGGGTTAGCAGAAGGGAGAGGATTAGGAATAGGGTGGTGAGGGAGAGATGGGATTGGAGGAATGGTTGGTGGGAAGAGCGGAGAAGGGAATGTTGAGATGGTATGGGCATCTAGTGAGAATGGAGGAACAGAGAGGGTTAGAGAGTGGGAGGCGGAGGGGATAGGAAGGAGAGGAAGGGGGAGACCAAAAAGGAGGTGGATGGATGGAATAAAGGAGATGCTGGAGGAGGGAGGGATGAGGGAGGAAGAGGGTAGGGTGTTGGCGAGGGATAGGGTGGGGTGGAGGAGGTGGGTGAGTGCGAGATGAGGGGAGGTGTGAGTGGGAGAGGCTGTATGTACCACTACCCCGCTCAAGCGGGAAAGGGTGTAAGTATAATAAAAATAAACAACAATATAGTTATTATATATATATATATATATATATTTATATATATATATATATATATATATATATATATATATATATATATATATATATATATATATATATATATTAGAAAGAGAGTAGGTTATATATATATATATATATATATATATATATATATAAATATATATATATATATATATATATATATATATATATATATATATATATATATATATATATATATATATATATATATATATATTATATTTTATATATATATATATATATATATATATATATATATATATATATATATATATATATATATATATATATATATATATA
>JABUQX010136929.1:17500-21436 GCA_015478945.1 Trachelipus rathkii
CTATTGATCTAATTGATCTATTGATCTATTGATTTAAGGTCAAATTTTTTCTAAAATTGTCATGTTTTACATACCCTAAAGCAGTAATCAGTAAATCAAACCCCATCCATCTCACCGCTTTGTCCCATTTGTGATCTAGTTGATCTATTGTATCTATTGACTATTGATCTATTGAATCTATTGATCTATTGATTAAGGTCATTTTTTTACTAAAATTGTCATCGTTTTACATACCTCTAAAGCAGTAAATCAGTAAATCAAACGCACATCCACTCACACCTCTTGTCCATCTTGTGATCATATTGATCTATTGAAGTCTACAAGGATCTAATTGATCTCATTGACTATTGATCTATTGGATTCAATGTCAAATTTCACTAATAAATTGTCATGTTTTTACATACCCTAAAGCAGTAAATCAGTAATCAAACCCACCATCCACTCACCCTCTTGTCCATTTGTGATCTTAATGATCTATTGATCTATTTGATCTATTGTCTATTGATCTATTGATCTATTGATTCAAGGTCAAATTTTCAAACTTAAAATTGTCATGTTTTAAACATACCCTAAAGCAGTAAAATCAGCTAATATCAAAACCAACCATCACACCACCCTCTTGGCCATAATTGTATCTATATTGATTCTATTGATCTATTGATCCTAGTCATATTTTGCATCTATTTGATCTATTGATTAGGTCAAATTTTTCACTAAAATTGTAACGTTTTATACCCTAAGCCAGTAAATCAGTAAATCAATGCCACGCTCGCACATACCCTCCTGGCCAATCATGATCTATTGATCTATTGATCTATTGATCTATTGATCTATGATTAAGGTCAAATTTTTACTACACAAATTCGTACATACGTTTTACATCACTACACGCAGTAAACCTCACCTAATCAAACCACCTAATCGCAACTTCCTCCTGAACCATTTGTGACCTATTGATACTACTTGATCTATTGATCTTAAGCTCACATTTCGAGTGGGTCATTTTGTGATAAACTAAAACATAAAATTCAAGTTCTTTGCTATACAAAGATCAAACATTATATGCTAACATAAACAATGTCTTCGCATTAATAAAGCTAACATGGCGTAACATGAACTATGAAAATAAGGTACAAAAAGCACCTATCACACACAGTGGCGATCTAAACGCCCTAATAAAGATCTGTTAACATTAACAAAAGTTTCCACACTTAACATCAGTAAAGTAACTAAGACATAAACACACCAAAAACGTAACTTTCACACTTTGTCCAACATATCTCTAACATAACGATGTTAATTTTACACTACATGGTAATATTTAACTAAAAATTTATCACAACAGTGGTTACTTATCATACTGATCACCGAATATACTCTAACATAATAAGTTCCAACATTCATAAAGCTAACATGATGTAGCATGAACTAAGAAAATAATGCGTACAAAGACAAACCTTCGACAACTTGCACACGAATAAACTAGTTAACATTAACAAAAGTGTCCACACTTAACACAGAAGAGGTAACTAGCATGGTATGCCAAAACGTAACCTAATCTTACTTTTTTTCAGCATATCTCTAAAATAACGATGTTAAATTTACACTAAACCACACTCAATATTTAAGCAAAAGAAATGTATCATAGGACCTTGTTCGATATCAATACTCGATCAGACAAATATATGGCTAACATAACAATGTTTCACATTTAATGAAAGCTAACATAGCATCAATCATGAACTAGGCAAAATAATGTACAAACAGACGACAAACCTAACACAACTTAGCATGAATAAACTGTTAACAATATTAACAAAGTTCCAGACTTAACAGCGCGGTAAAGTAACTAACTTTACATACAAAACGTAACCTATTTATACTTTTTTCAAACATATCTCTAACATATTAACGTTAATCTTACATTGACACAGTAACATTTATCAAAAAATGTGTCATAACCACACCTAGCCCTCATAATACCTAACGAGTAAAGACGAATAAAGTAAAGTTTTTAGGCTTATCTCTTTTTTAGACTAACGCCTCTTTCAGAAAATACAAATCTCTAAACATGAAAAATTGATTTTAGCTTTCAACCATCTTTGATAAAGTGATGCCACATACTTATTATATTTTGACCCTCTGGCAGAATATACTAGCAATGTAACAGTCGCCATCGGCTTTACGAATTTAATATAAATGAACACTTCGTTGGGAATAACGAAACTCCTTCGTGAAGATATCAACAACAAGCGTAGAGATGCGGCGAGATGTCACCGTATCAACACTGAGAAAAACTATCCTACTGAAGAAAATAGTGTATAAACATCCCTTAAATGTAATGAGATTCTTTCTTTCAACCAATCAGAAGAAAGTAAACAAGAATACGACGCACGAACGAACCATGTCAACTCAAAAAGGGTATATATTCTCGTTAGGTCAGGCACAACAAACAACAACAACCAACAACAAACGACACAACAAACAACAACAACAACACAACAACATACAACAAAACAAATAACGTATAGTACAAAATAAGTGGTTCTTTATCTATAACAACGTATATGTGCTCACGTAACAGTGTTTCCAATTAATAAAGCTAACATAGGCATGAAAGACCAGAAATCAGGAACTAAGAATCATCACATTGTCCTACAATTGTGGCCCGGGTCTTGAGGGCAGCGCTTCACCTGAACACGCCTTACGACGAATAAACTACTATACATAACAACTCCGCGCTTAGCGAACAGTAACTCATAACACTTTCATACAAAACGTAAACCCTATTCACACTTTTTCAGGCATTATTCTAATCATATCAATGTAATTCTTACATTAACTCGTAATATGTAACAAAATTTAGTCATAACCATGTCTAAGCATCATAACTGACAACAAATATATTGTTAATATGTAACGAATTTTTTACATCAACTTCGTAAATTTTAACAAAAATTCAGCATAACCTCGTCTAAATCTCAGTAAGCCCAAACGAATAATTTGCAATATATTCAAAGTTTTAACCAACATAACATAAAATAAAAAAAATTTATCCTGGCATAACATAAAAATAAGTTCTTTGAATAAAAATATCACAGTAAAGCGTAATACTTTACTGATTTTAAAGCAGGTAAATCAGATAATCAGTAAATCAATACACCCATTCCTGCATGTCACCCTACCCATCCACCGTCTAGATCTATCGACCTTATTGATTCAGGTCATATTTCGAGTATCATTTTGGATCAGCAACAGGTAAAGACGTATTATCTACACAAAATCCCCTTAACAAAGTGACCAATCTATCACAGATACCAGCATCTTGAACTATGAATTTGACCACTATCTTCATAAAGTGTCACACGTCTCTAGTATACATCATTTGAACTATGATCATACGTAGACATTACAAAATTCATCGGGCAAACCTGACATTACTCAACAAAAACTTAACACTAGGCTCACGTTCTAACACATAATCGTCAGGTACACAGGTAATATCTTACAAATTCATCATTTTCTCTACCAATCAGTGTTATTTCAACCCTGTTCATAGTAATATTTAACATTAACGACCTACTACGAATAAACCGGTTTCATTAACCAAGAGTATCTAAAGCAACACACCACTTCCGAGAGAAAACCAAGGGGATGCGCCCCTTGAAAGGGTGTGAATCCTGAGAGGGAGATCACCCCGAAGGGGTGTAGGCGGGTTTTGGGCCTCAGCCGAAGCTGAGGCTTTACCTCTTCCGAGGGGTAATGCCGCTTACACCCCTTCGGGGTGATCCTCCTCGCAAGATTTACACCCTTTCAGGGGGCGCATCCCCCCTTGGGTTTCTCTCCGGAGGTGGTGTGTTTTGCTTTAGAATACTCTTGGTTACATGAAACGCTTTTATTCGTAAGTTAGGTACGTTATGTTTAATATTACTATGA
>JABUQX010136930.1:0-12839 GCA_015478945.1 Trachelipus rathkii
TTGAAGAAGGCTTACTACTAATTTCTGAAGCAGAATAAATGAAGCTGTGAATACGATTATTTAATTAATATCTCTACCGAAAGCAACTTGCGACCGACAATAAACTCTTTTAGTATCAAAATCATTTTTCTAGGAACAACGCCCTCTAAGAAGTCATGCATCCAATCCAATGCGATGTTATCGGTTATATGAAAGTATGGCAACTGATTAAGAATGCTTACAGTTTTTATACCCATGGTGAAAACGCCATTTTCCGCAGTTGTTACTACAGCATGTAGTTACTACAGCGTCGTACTCGGCTTTTTTTTATAGCTAATGATAAAATTGCTTTAGGAGCCTTTTGCGTATTGTATTTGTCCATTGTACAATGTCTACAAAAATCACCATCGCATTTTCCTAAAGTTGTTTCCCAATCTGAAACTAACGCCAAAGCAACATTTCATGACTCATTATCCACAGAATCATTATATTCAAGTTTAGAACTCATTATTCACGCAATGATTTAATTAATAAAAACATATATTTAAATTCCAGCCTATAGTAGATAATTCTAGTCAAGTCATTATGTGTTATTGGAGAAATAAGCAATAAAGAGTTATAGCTCTCAAGTGTAATTCTATCCAACCCTGTCTCTGTGACCAATCTCTTTCGTCAGATATACAAGGGGCATTAAAATCTACTTTGAATCAATTAGACCGTTATAGGACTTAGCGTCACTAACCCTATTTGGTCATTTTTCTGACACCAAGATCCTCAGCAACTACATCATTCAACTTCCCCTCCAAGACACATGTGTTGTCAGCTTCGGTCATATTGCAAAGAAGTTCCTCACATCCAACCGCTACGTCGTTTTTAGTTATACTCAGAACGTCTGTGCGAACGCACGCCTAAAGGGATTTCAAGCACTTGGTTCTCACAAGCACAAATCTATTGTTGCGTATACTTATCCAGGCCGCTCATCGGCAAGCAGGGATCGTACGCGGACTTTTCCTCGCAGGTCACACGAGCGTATCTATGCAATGATAATACAATAATATTGGAATAATGATTATTTAGGTCATTCGATTAGTGCATTGTGTTAGAAGAATTTTTAAATATAGATATGCTTTCTGGTGAATTGGTTTAATTTAGACAACGTTGAAAAACTTGAGTACTAATTTGCTGTTAAGAAGAAGTTTATGACATTTTGTCAGCCATGAAGTTCCTACATGCACAAGAGTACTTTCAAAAAGAAATATGTTCCATGGGAACCAAAGATAACTTTTTTGGTTTGTCACCACTATTTTCGTTATAATCCTCTGTACGAGTCACGAAAAAATTTCTTATGCAAATCAAATTAGAGTTATGCGTCAGGTCTTAATAGTGGTATTTATTTATGTCATCTCTTAATATTAATTATCCTCTCTAAAATATGTGGTGTTCTAATGCTACAGTCCTGACTAGCAAATGTGTGGTTCATTATCGCGTGCGTTTTAAAATTACACTTCCGATTTACTGTCAATAAGTCACCATGAATGTTGAAAATTATAATTTCCATATTTATGTTACCATCTTCTAAAGTTCCACATATTATCAATAAACCGAAATAAATAAAATTAGTTTATCCACAATAAAAACTCTATTTGCCAATTTTTCTATTCCATAACTGTGTTACGACTATCATGAACCAATGATTTGTATATTATTACATTAAGAGATGGTTAGACTGTTTACTCTTATATGACACATAATTTGAAACATAAATTTTCTTGGATTGATCACACTTTCGTTTTTTAAATTTTGTGATACTCTTTCTTCTTAAGCGTGGTCATTGAAGGTAAAACTTTGTAAGTATAACAATTTGCCTTAGTACTCCTGTAGGACTTAATTATTTTAAAAGTAAATTATTCGCAAAAATTGTAGTTGTGAATACGAAAATATGGCATATATTCGGGTATTCTTTTTACTAACAATCACTATTTTACCTAATATGTGTAAAATAGCTAGGCCAATTTCGTAAGAAGGACTCCATACTTTATGCTTTAAACATGTGTTGTGTACAGTCTGTTAATGAACTAGTTGCTTAGCACTTTATTAGAAATGGAATTAACTTGTTAAGATATATATTTATTCTAAATTATATCACTGGAATGTAGTAAATAGAATTCATTAACTTACTTTGTGCAAGTAATTTATTGTACTTTTTGTATAGAATAATACCTTGATACAGTATCTTTGATAATACATATTCAGCAGGACCCCTTACAACCAAAGATTTAGACACGAGTGTAGATCATGTTAAATGGAAATCTCACTTAAGAAACTTTTTTATTCTTCTTACCTTGTGTTAAAGAATCTGAAAATAATATTATAGCAACTAAGGAATAATAATAAGCAATTTAAATTGTAAATTTTGACATAAAACAATCGCTTAATCTATATTCATCATATTGGATGTAGCGTTATTGTCACAATAAAATCGATTACCTTGTCAGTTTATATGAGTATATCTTTAAAATTTACTGATTAGAAATTTATCATTTCTCATAGAAATGGCAATCTTTATGTATTCAAGGAGGTCTGTTCATGTAATAAAAAACTATACTATTGTAAGATATGCTTATAACTTCAGAAAGTCTGTCGCGTCAAGTGGCTAATAATTCCACCGTATCGCAAAGATGAGATTAATATCATCAGCCTACAAATGAAGTTTTGAGGTTGAGGCAGTCATATCGTGAGCAGACATCCTAATTAGTTAAGTATACGCATCTCACACCTCAAAGATACAAAAAAATTATAACTATCTTAACGAAATGGTGGAAATAAAAGATTTTCAATAATCTTTAACCTTAGAAATTCTAGTAGTATTGGACAAGTATAATCAAAAAAAAGATAAGAACAATACTATAAACTATCGCGGTCTAAGAACATTTGTACCTATCAAACAAACACTTCAATAAGTTATTATCAATTATGTATTTTATTAAAGGGCATAATACTAAACAAAAACAAACAGGATGCATAGTAATTTTTCGAACAATCTAATGTATATTACGTTATTAACAAAATTGTCGTAACTAGATGTAGTAAATTTTACTGACTATTGTTACAAATATTAATGTGCTCAATAATCTCACAGTATTATAAACACAAATAGGAAGTACTAAAACAGGTTCTCAGAAAATGGGGGTGAAGAATTCGAGTTTGCGAATTAAGTTGTAGTAAAATGAACTACTATAGCTAGTTTAATAATTTTTAATATAGAACTTAAGGTTCTCCTAGAAAAGATTAGTAAACCAGTAATCCACGGAAACTTGTAGATAATATACTAAAGAAAAGCAAATTCTTCAAATCGTTTCGTATAGACAAATACATATGTTACTATTTAATTGGAAGTTTCATTTGATAAATTTTCACTATATAGTCATTTAATTTATTAATGACATCGCAATCATATAGTATATATATTATGAACATATCAGTAAGTATTATTATTAACAGTAAACTGCTAAGCATAAAAAAAGTAGTTGAAACAATATTTATGTATAGTGAGGACACTACTATCATATAAGATATTTCATTTATCTTATACTAACAAAGTATCTTATAGTAGAAGAAAAAATAAGTTAATATATAGATTTCATGGTCCGCTGTAGATTAACTGAATTCTAAAACTTCATCCGTGCATCACTATTAGAAATAGCAATTATACGCAATTTAATAATTTATATTATGTAGTTTACAGGCCTTCATATATATACATATACAATAATTAAATAGATAATTAGAATAGAAAGAGGCGTAAAATAGTAATATATGATTAAGAATTGATATATATATATAGAACTGGTATTGAAAATAAGTTAGAAAATAGTTAATAAATAATTATGATAATAATATGATAAAATAATTAAATATATAGAAAATATATTATATAAATTATATTATTGATTATTATAGAAAATAGTAATGCATACAGTATATAATACTAATCAGATATATGTAATTATATTTGAAAATATTATTATTAATAGAGTAAAAAAAAAATAAGATGTTTAATTTAAATTGAAATTTTTTTGCCAGTCTTAACTTTCAAAGGCGGGAACAGATATTCTTTGGGCTGGTCCTATCCATTAGGAATAGGGGCCTTGCCGCCTCCGGGGGCTTCGGGGGCTCCGTTAAGGTTCATGATTGATTTATCATGGTTCCGGGTTTCCTCTTCCTGCTCTTAACTCTTTATTTTAATAAATTTTTCCTCTGCAAATATACCTTCGGCTTCGCCTTCGGCTTCGGCTCGGCTTCAGACTCACCTCCGCAGCTATATATAATATATATATATATTATAATTATAATTATATATATAATATAAATAAATATAAATATAATAATAATCTATAATATATAACAGATACAGTATAATATATATATATTATATATATATATATATATTAATATATAATATATATATATACTATAATAAGATAATATATGATATTATATAATATCTAGTAATTATAATATATATAATGTTGACTCTTCATAGAGTTCGAATATATTGGTATATAATGTGCGTGTAAGGAAATATTATTATTAATATATTATTATTATTAGTATAAATATATATATTATTATATTAAATTATATAATTATTATTATATATATTATATTATATGATTATTATATTGTTATGTATTGGTTAATATTATATAATTATATTAATTATTATTATTATATTATATTATTATATTATTATATATATATATATTAATTATTATTATAAATATGATATATATATATTATATATATGATTTTTATTATATAGATCTTTATAATTATATATTATTTATTATATTATATTAATATTTAGTAATATAATTATATTATTATTATTTTATTATATTATTAAAATATTGTTATTATATTATATATAATATTATTAATTTTATATATATATATTATGCTTTTTCATTAATTACTTTTGACCTATACTCTTGTAACTAAGCGGCACTGATATAAAATATTAAACCCCGAAATAAACCAAAATATTGACATACACCTTCGACTCTAGATTAGATTCGTCGCTCATAAAATATATATAATTAAACATATATATATATATATTAATATATATAAATATATATATATAAATTACTTATATATAATATTTAATCATATATATATATATACTATATAAAACATATTAATAATAATATAGAAATATATAATATTATATATAATAAATATAGTATATATAAATATATAGTAATATATTAATTAATTATATATACAAATATTGAATAATTATATAAATATCGCATTAGATTGAGAAATCGAATAATTATAAATAATAAGATATTTCATCTTAATTAGTACTAACACATACAACCCTATACATATAATTATAAATATATTATATATAAAAATATAATATATATCATAATTATAATAATAATATATATTATTAAATATATATTTATGGTAACAAAAACTAATTTCATTTATTTAAGTACTATTAAATAATCAATATATCGTTGCTCAGACTGCTCTCTCATTTGTATACCAATATATAAATACATAATAACTATAATAATAAAATAAGTATATCTAAAAATATAATATAATATATATATATACATATAATTATAATATATTAATAATAAATATATCACAAAGAATATATATATTAATATTATTATTATATCGTAATAATAATATTATATATAGTAATATATATAATAATTATACTATTATAATTAGATAAATATAGAATTTCTATCAAATCACGGTTATCCCTGCACATTGACCCTAATATTTAAACGCACGCTGTACTATATGATTAATTAATTGATATATATATTATATATTAATTAGATATAAGTAGTCTATTATAAAAGCTATTATTAATATAGTATATTATTTAATAATTATATATAAAATATATATCATACTTTATAAATATCACTATTATTAGTAATATATATATAGAGTAAAATAATTTATATACTATATATATATGTATAAATAAAGAAAATCTATATAAATAATAGTAATATATATATATATAATGAATATTATAATTAGGTTATGTATATGAATAATTTTGATAGACAATAATAAAATTAAATGAAATAATAAAGACACAGTGACCTAGTTTATAATACGATCAGTATGACTATGTGTAAAAATCCATTTGAAAACCAATATATAGGTACTAACTATATATAAGTATATTATTAGATATTATATAATATAATATATAAAAATATATTATTAATAACAAAACATATCTTATTATAAATATATATATATATATTATAATATATATTATATATAATTAATAATATATAATATAATATATATAATTATATTATGATAAAATATATTAATATATATATATATATAATATATAAATAAATATATATAGCAGTTATATATATATAACAATAATAATAAAATTAATTTATTATATATTATATCTAAATTATATATATAATATATAAGAATTAAATATCTTACAACTAGTAAAAATATGAAATTAAATAATATTAAAACATTAAATTCTAATAACAAACATTATGTTAGCCTAGTGCTAAATGCTACTAATATTAAATATTAATATTATTCTACTTATATTATATATATGTATATAAACGATATATCTATAATATATAATATAAGTAATATTACTATAATATATTATAAATAAGTATATAATTTAGTATGGGATATGTTATTTTGTACTTAATTTATAAATAGAATCTGAGTAGAATTATACATCCTAGATTACTTTATCTTCTCTCTTTTAACTATATAATATTCTATAGTATAAATAATATTTATCATATATTATATAAAATTGATATATATTATGTATATATTATATAATTTATATTAGTATATAGCTTTTTTCATATATAATTATTTATAATATATATATTAATAACAACTATAATATTGAGTTAATCGTCCTCATTTGTGATCATGGTTCCGGTTAGGAATTAGCTGCTGATTCGAATTTGGACGTGTGATACTGATATTCCATAGAGGACTCTTCTTCAATGTTTTGAGTATATATGCCAGTACTTCTAAATCTAAAAGTTTGTTATACGAAAAGTAACGTCTCTATTAATACCTCCTATTTCGCGAAGATCTTATTCGGTTTCTCTGATCTCCTTCCTTACAAATAAATTTGTGTGTTGCGTCTTTCTGCACCAGGGCATATATTAGTTATATAGAGTTTATCGAGGAGATCCTTGTCCATCGTCAGAGATAACTTATATCAATTCATGGTTGGCACAAAGCGGGAAGAAAACTACCGATTTGAGCATTGCATGTTCTATCATTTGGTTGCATTGCTTCGGCATCTTTTTTGTCAGTGACGCGGTCTTGGATAACGCAAGTCACCTGGCGACACACAAAAGAAACAATTTATAAAAAATGTATAATAAAATTTCAATAATACATCTGAGACTAATTTCAATGTAATTCGAAATAATAAAAATAATCAATTATTTAGCATTTAAATGTGAAATGAAAATAAAGTTAAAATAAACGATAAATACATACATATTTAATAATATATAAAATAATTAAAGTAAAATAAATCCGAGAAGAAATATGATAAAATATTAGATCTTAATAAATCATGAAATAAATATGAATAATAAACTATAAATATAGTTAACTTTGTCCTAAAAGTCCAATATATATAATAAATTATAATAATAATATAAAATCATTATAATATAAATTATAAAATTATATATAAAATATAATATTAAATAATAAATAAAATATAATAAATATATATAATAATAATATAAGATTAAAATAAAAATAAAATTTGAAATATAATAATATAATATAATAATAAATAATAATAAATTAAATACTAATTACAATAATATAAAGATAAATATAGAATAAAATAATAATTCAAAGAAAGGATGTGTTCATATAAATCATATATATTAATATATTAATAAATAAATAATAATTATAATAAGTATGATGAAATAATAGATTAATAATAAATAAAATAATATATATATTGCTGAAACCGAATTGATAAATACCTAATTAATAATATCATTACACTATAACATCTATGATATAGTATACAAATCATAAATTATATTATAATAATATATACTATTATATATTAATATAATTTATTAATATATAAATATTACTATATAAATCTAATAATAAATATAATATATAAATAATAAATATATATTAGTATATATACATATATATATATAATATATATATATTATATAGATAATAATAGTTATAACTATTATATATACTATAATATAGATATAATATATATATATTTAATAATAGTATATATAGATATTATATATTAATAATAAATTATAAATAATATATATATATAATATATATAAACTATATGAATAAGATATATATAGTATTATATAATATATATATCTTATATATATATATATAATATATAAAGTATAAGAAACTCTATCTCTCTAGTACTATATTCATCTTCTATCTACTGTACCGTACTACACTTACTATAAATCTTCCCATTGACATAATAATTTAATATGAATATCTAAAATATTGTGATTATAAATAGGTGAAGAAATACAGAAGATAAGAAGTCGACTATCGTCGTATGGTCTTGCGAGAGAAGCCGAGCCCTCGCTCTAGTAAATACGAACTTAAATTACATTTGTATTAACACTGAACGCTCATTTTGGCCTTCTCTTATTTTACTAATTTCAACGTTAGGCCAATTCAAGTTTGTAATTGAAATTTATTTAATAACATGTTAATAATTAAAACATTTAAAATTTAATAGAATATCTTTAACAATGTTAATATATATATATGGATATATAATATTATAATATATATATATAATATATAATAATATATATATATAATATTATATGTTAACTATATTAATAAATATTATATAATATATAATATATATTTATATAATTTATATTATATTATATATATAGTAATTATATATCTATATATATAAGTAAATATAATATAGCTATCTTATCGTATATTAGATAATCTATAATATATATCATTTATATAAATGATATATATAGATTATTATAAACTTATCATATTATATATTTAAACTATATAAATTAAAATTTACGTACCTATAATATAAATTAATATATATATATATATCTATTTATATATATATAAATAGTAAATAATATCATATTACTTATTAATAATTATATATATGGATATATATTATATATATAATATATATATTTCAAACTTTATAAATCATTGTTTTTTTAAGAGTAACTAATATAGAATTGGTTTTCGAAAAATGGTTGAAATACATTATTTAGTTTGGATGGGGTTGTGGGCTTCCTACTAAAAATTTTATTTTTCAAGACATTTCAATCATTATTTTACTAAAATGCGTCACTTTATTGCTGCAATAGTGGTCTATATGTAAATACTTAGAAAAGTTTCAAATTAACATTTAGCACTTCGCTTTTGTTTTGCAAATGTTTCATTTGATACTTAAACTTAGCCTGACACCACGCTAAACTTCTAATCTAAGTGAAACTCCAGGGAAATGTTCTTCAAACTGTAAACAACTAAATCCATTTGTTCTATTTTTCATTTATATAGTAATTTTATTGCTATTTTTTTCAACCACCCAAATTCGAAAATGTGAAGACGTTTGATCGTTTTTTTCTTTTTCCAAAATAATTCTAGCTAATTTCAATATTCATTTCCGCCAATGAATTTCATCTTTTTCTCAAAATGTAGGAGGCGAGCAAACCTGCAATTTTAATGTTCACTACAGCCGTGAGCAGTTAATAGAGATTCCTACCCATATACCTGATAGTATTGGAGATTAACCAAACATATTAAACCTTTTCTGAACTTTCAACTCTTCGCCAAATGCTATCTAGTTTTATCTTTATAATCTCTTCCCATTAAGGGACAGTGTTATCAACGAGGATATATTTTTATCATTTTGGGAACACTTACTAACTCACATACTCATTTCAGATTTCCCCTTTAGAATCTTTTAGCTTAGGCGGGAGGAATTCCTTGGAGCAGAGCTGGCCGAGCACCGGATTTATGCACACCGCACATCACCAAAATGAGCGCACCACGCACCGCATCCGGTGTGTTGGCCAACCTTAACCTTGAAGTATGCAAAATGTATAACGGATGTGACTCTCTCTCTGCCATGGAGTACAATCCATTCTCGTTTTATTTTTAACTAAAACCAATAAATCATTGCTAAAGTCTGATTGATTTCGTGCTAGTCATCTCATAAACTCTTTCCCACAAACTGCCTTGTTTTCGAACTCCAGAAATTCATTCAGTTTATATTTCATCAAGGAAGATTGCAAAGTCTACTCTCAAACATAGCAAAAGCTAATTTCTTTGTACAAAATCCAATAATTTTTAATTCTTCTGCAATTTCCCGTACATTCTGGCAAGTGAACTCTAACTAATTTACTACTTCTTTCTTCCGGAAGCTTCATCGACGTCTTACCTTCTGTTAAAAATGAATTCTCCACTGAAACTGTTACCCCCAATTGTATTTAAGAAGAATCCAATGATCTACTTCTTTCCTCAATTACATAAATTCATTTCCATTAGCTCATATCCATCAACTCATTTCTATCAACTCATTTTCCTTAGCACATTTCACCATCTACTCATTTCCATCAACTAATTTCCATCACTATCATTCCACTCCTTCATCACTCATTTCCATCATCACATTTCCATCAATTCATTTTACCTCTATCTTAATTTCTTCTAAATATTGCACATTTTTGCTCTAGATCTTAATCCAATTCCTTAGGAACTACCTTGAGATGTTTTCCGTGTTGACAAAATGGCCCCCAATTTCCAAACTTACACAGTCCCTTGGAAAGTGTTCCGTCTTTGCCAGCCAATTTTCTACCCTTTCTTCTGCTGTAACTGATCACTTGCTCAACTTGTCCTAAAGGTGGAACCCCTTTAACCCCTCTAACCATCTTCTTGTTGATCTAAACTCTGTTCTTTTCGAATATATACCAACTAGAAGATTTTAAAACATATTAAATTTCGCTTTATCTGAAAAGATTACTATCAAACTTACTTTCTTATTTTCTACCTGAATAATGATCCTCTATAATCCCTTTGCTGTGGTGTTGAAAATATCGATAATCTTTCAATAATATCGGTCACAAAACTTTGAATTCTACATTCCCTCTCTCTGTATCTATTCATTTATCAGCGACCTTCTCTCTGATTTTTTTCAGCTCATTGTATAGCAGCTATTATATGGGGACCATCCTCCGTTTAATCTATCTATATTAATGGCGGATACTGCAAATTCTGGTCTTCCAAACTCATATCTGTTTTTAATCTCTGACTCTTCCTCAACTACTCACTCTATGCCAACAAATCCAATATTCATTATTATTTAATTTCATACAACAAAAGGCCTATTAACAACAATAAATAGTTGATGCTAGGAGGATGGTCTTTGAACAACTGACCAATTATGGTCTTTCTCATGCTTCTAAATAAGGCTGAGAAAAAAAATGCTTTTAATGCCTCTTTCAGTTTCGTCATATTTTTTTTTTCAAACCATCACTTGTCATTAATATAGTATTTCGTAATCTCGAAATCTTTCTCGGCATATCAAATTATATCTCTCACTTAACAATCTTCTAAGAAACTAAGAGCCCTGGAGTGATTCACACCGGCACAGTTGCTTGCTCTGTACAGTAGTGTCACAAATACCTGGGTTGGTTCATTCATGAAACTCTTCTTGATAGGGTAGAATCAAATCAAAGACATTTTTGTTCCATAAAGTTTTAAAATATCAAAGACTCTCTCCAATCTCTCCCTATTGTCAAACTGCTTCCCCATTTTCCTTATTTACTAGCAAAATGAACATTGTTTCTAATCGCCAACTTCCTAGTCTATACTTGCGTGACTTCAATTTTCACATAGTCAGCCTCGTACTTTCTTAGTTCAATTTTTATTACAAACTAATCGCATTTCAATTACTCATGTCTACTGGTAAAGTCATGCTACACTCGTTCTTGATTTTCGCCCATTTCCATTAATAGATTATCACATGCAAGGACGCGTTACAGGAGATGTCGGCTATTTATGTTTAAAACAATTTTCTCAACTTTGATTGTTCATGTAGGTTTTTGTCCTTTACTGACCTAGTCTAAGGCGATATTATGCTAATATCATACATATATATATAGTATATATTATATTATATATATATATATATATATAATATATATTATATAATAATTATATCATATTAGTTTATATATATATATATTCTTCGGTAGGCCAAGTGGCAGAGACAATCTAATTCTACCGAGGTTTGATAATTTCGGCGCAGGTCATTTTAAACGACATGCCGCCGATACGAGGCGTTATTGATGGACAGGCAGTCAAATAATTCGGAAAATAGAATAGGAATGTATTGCAGACCTTTCCAGTGGGTATTTAGATTGAGCCATACAGTTAAGTTGGGGTAAGAGAATTGACAAATTAAGGATGACCTGTTGAGAAAAGATGGTTGTGCGGCTCACATAGGAGAGGTTAACGCTGGGATTTAGATGAAAAGCTGTGTCATATGTAGAGAAGGAAGAGAGAGAGAGACGAAGAGAGAGAGCGAGAGAGAGAGATAGACGAGAGAGAGAGGAGAGAGAAAGAGAGGAGAGACAGAGAGAAGAGCGAAGATAACTGAGTTTTAGAGGCATCTATAAACAACACAGCGAAAGCATTTACTTATTTGAATCTATGACTCAGCCAAGCAGTAGAGCAATGACTCTCGAGGCAAGAAACTTCTGGTA
>JABUQX010136931.1:0-7500 GCA_015478945.1 Trachelipus rathkii
GAATTTTACGAAAGTTATTCAGCCTCAGCTAAAGTATTACCGAGTGATGATTTTCATTTTCTTCATTAATTTTTTTTGGAGTATCCTGGATTAAAAATCTGGGTTTGCACCCCTCTGCACTACTATTACCAAATAATTCAGTGGGCATCATGCTCGTTTATTCCCATTCAGGTTGTTAGATTTTTACATATCGCCATAATTTCTGTCAAAACCAATAAAAAATCATGCATAACCGACATGGGCTCTATATCGAACCTACCGGAGATCAATGTAAAGCTCTACGAACTTTTAACACTTTTAGAGCTGTAACTTTTTTCCTAAGAGACCGCACAGTTTTTTCCATCATTATAATTTTTTGAGTATATCAAAGATTTCTAAAAAATCGGAGGGTATACCCCTCAGCCCACTATACACCAATTTCATTTTATAGTTCCAGTACTCGGTTAGTAAGCTGCCTATTTGTAATGTCTTCATTGTGACTCCATGTACGTACATACGTACCATCAAAATTAGAAAACATTCATTTACAAAAATCGCTTAAAATTATTGAGTTTTTTACCATTTAGTTATTGATGTTGTATATTCATAAAATATTAAATTAACCTCTGAAAATCATAATAATTGCTTTAGAATAGAAGGTCCATTTTACTATTGCGTTCATATATCCGTACATCGATATCATATTCTTTTTTAAATCGATTTTTCAATCTCGAAGTATCTTTCGCATAGATACGTTCCAAATACAAGAAATAAAAAAATTGTAAAACTATTTTTGACAATAAAAACAATAAACAAAAAATACGAATTAATCACAAAATACGAAATTATCCACACCACACACACACACACACACACATAATATAATACTTATCTTATATATATAAAATTATTATATATATATTTATTATTATATTAAAATTAATATATATATATATAAATATATAATATATATATGGTAAAGTGTAGACAGCTGACCCACACATAGACCAAAAAGTTCTAAGTACAAAATATTCAAAGTCAGAAAATTAAGTTAGTTAGTTTTTTATAAAAATTGTTAGTGCAAGCTCTGTTAATCCATAGCTTTGCCATAAGAGATTTTCTTATAAAAAATTACTACTTACTTAACTTTTCTGAACATTAGAAATTTTTTTGAACTTAGAAAAATTTTCTCAATAATTTGCTCGCTGTCACGCTTTACGAACATAATATATATATATAATAATAAATTATTATATTTATATATTTATATATATATATATATAGATATAATTATATATATCTATATCCTTATATATTAATATATATCACTTGGCAGTAATTTAGGTATATATATCTATATACTACCTATTATATAATATATTATATTAATTAATATATATATATTATACCTATATTATATATATATAATTATTTAACTTTTTATATAATTTAACTATAATATATCACACAAGATGATAAGACGCGGTGTGACAAGATTGGGACGTTTCCATACCCGTAGGGGAGTGGCGGAGGAGCGACACCCAAATACAAAGAGCGGGTTCGACAGACCTCGCGAGGGCCTACCCCGTAGTTCCCCGGATAGCCGAGAGACCCCGATCCTGCCATCGGTGCGGTATACTGTTAGCCCATTAGTTGTTTTTTTTTAAAATATTTTTTCTAAACTAATTGTACCCCAAGGATAGACCGCCGAATAGCAGGAGTCACTCTCGGCCTTCCGACTGATCGAAACGTAGGACTATTGTCCCCCTCCGGGGAGGCGGAACCCCCGCTCTTGGTATTTGGGTGTCGCCGGGTCCTCGCCCCTCCCTACCGACGGTTATGGACCAATGTCCTCCATCGTTCCCGTCGCTCGGCCCTAAGGCTGATATATATATATATACTTAAATTAATATATATATATTAATATATATATATATTATTAATATATTAATATATATATTATATATAACTCAATCGCCCACGAAGACGGTCAATCTAAATACCGACTCACGCCTGTTTCATACTCGTAACATTTCCACTTGTCACAATTAATTTTCCAAATATACGTATAATATTATATATATTATATATATTATATTATTATATATATATATATAATATCTATCACATACCTATATAATATAATATAATTATATTACTTTAATATATTATTAATATAATATATACTAAAAGACAAGTTTATAGAAAAAATTTATATCATTATTATATTTATATTTATATTATTTATATTACAAATTCGTTTGCGATTTTTTTTTTTTTAATATAGTAAACGATAATTTGCAGGACAATCTAAAACTTAACTCTAAAATATCTATATCAAAAATATTGTTGCTCAATTTAATCAAAAATCCGGACAAAAAAAAAAATAAAAAAAAAAAAAAAAAAAAATTCAAAAAAAAAACAAAAAAAAAAAAAAAAAAAAAAAAAAAAAAAATAGCTATCAACGATATCTAAATAAATTCATAATCAGATGTTAAAATTCACTATTTGAGATAAGCCTTTAAAAACATGGGCGCTAACAATCACACGAAATCCGTTAAAAAACTTCAATTAATTTTAAAAAAATACATTAATAAATAAATGTTTATAATTATTAGACTACTAGCTACGGAACTGTCCCCAATACCTATGTAATCTACTATTTTTTTTTTATCTACATATATATATAAGACTTATTTATTATTACTATTATATATATCACCACGGCCTAACTTTAGCTGCGTTTCCAAAGCCGACGCAGCCCACGGCTATCAGTCAACTGCATCGTTTTTCTATAGCCCGTTGCCACTTCGACTCAGTTGTAAACGTCACACGAAGCGCGTTCTTACATCCTCGATTCGTGATTACGCAAACGCGCGGGAGAATATTTTGTTTACTAAACAAAAAGGGGTTACTTCCTGAAAAAAAAGTTTTCCAAAAGTTTTTAATATGTAGTTTAATTACAAGGTGGTACCAATATATCTACATTTCATAAATTATTATACTATATAAGTACATATTAAGTCATAAATGTACCTATAATTTTATCAAATATAGTTTTTTGTATCCTGTCCCGTTTTTTAATCAATTGTCCCGTATTTTTAAACAGATGAAAATGAATCCAAATTTTTATGCTTATTTTACAACTTACGTTGGTAAACATTATAAATCTTGAAATTTAGCAGCTGCAAGCAGCATATAGGCTAGGCATGATGCTATACTTATAAAGGCAGGAAAACTGAGAAGAGATCATGTTCGAAACATGTAGATGTAGTCTTTGAATTTATGTACGTGAATAAGCGAAGGGCGCGAAACATGTCAAAAAAAAATAACAGTCTTCTTTGATCGCTCTGTGTGACAACAAGTTGTCCTTGGTGAGAGGAGTGCTTACCTATCCTATAATATATATATATATATTAATATATAAATAATATATATAGAATAGATATATATTTATTATATATTTTATATATATATATATATATAATATATTAATATAATAACATATATGTAATTGTGCATAAGACAGCCTTCTGACTCTTAGTTATTATCAATATATCTTTAAATATCATTACGTTTTAATGTAGGATAAAGCAATAAGGAAGGTACTCTTACTTTTATTAAATGGTAGTTATTATTATTATATTCGTTTTATAAATCGTAAACCCAGCCATTTTACTGAACTGCCCTGTTTCATAAATTCATAACTAAAATCGGGATTAATTAAAGTCCGTTACAAAATTATCGCCTTGATTTGCCAAAAATACTTTCCTTAGGTTTTTTGAATCATTTTTATTTGAAATATTTGACAAACCTTTACTACTTTCACTCAACCTTTTAAATGCTAATTTTTAATAGAAATTACACTCGACCCCCTGAAGTATGTGATAAATAAATACATATTCTTAATTATATGCATTTTAAATTTTCTTATCTTTAGTAATTTTTTTTGTATTACATTAAAAAATATATTAGTCCAGGATCCACTAGGTAGAATACCATTCGCCAATATTATATATATTTATATATTATATATATCTATATATATATTATATTATATAATTTATAATTATATTATTATACCTAGTATATAACTATTATATAATTTTATAACTAAAAGCTATATTTCATATATATAATAATATATTACTATGATTATTATGCTCATCTTATAATAATAAATACTACTATACTATATATATATATACGCAATATATATATATAATAAAATAGTATCATTATATATATTAATCATAACCTACCTATCTCCCTATATACTACACTACCTATATTATATCCTTATACTATTCACTATATCATATATGATACTATATATCTATATACTCTACTATTATACTACATACTATATACCTATAGTATATTATATACATATTTTACATTATATATATCTTTTTATAGCGTTTGAGCTTTTAAAAAAGGTTACGTCAATAACTTGCCATATAACCTTTCACAAATCTATTATCTGCTCTACTATTACCTTTATATATATATTAATATTATTCTATTATTATGTGCAAAATCAATGACACATGGGTATTTCTATGAGGGATTCGCCCCCGTACCCCTTACCCTACCACGACCAGCTTGAGAAATGTTATTTTTATGCTCTAAGGAAATTCTAAAACTCTACTCTGACAAATTTCTAAATTTTGCATCACCACACATAGATTTTTTGCATCTCACGATGAGGACCGACTTCAACAAATATCACTTCTAGTACTACTACATACTACATATCATATATAATATTTTCAATTAATATATATATATTATATATCTATAATATATTTTTGGTATACTTATATAGTATATATATTAATAATATTATATATATTTTTAATAATAATTTTATTTCCAACGCTAATTTTATTTAAATTTTAAGCAAATTTTGGCGTAAATTAATTTAAATAATGGCCAACTAACACATTTTAAAACCTACTATCAATGAATTTGAATGGCCATCGATCAAACACTCATTTACGGAATCATGTGTTCGTTGCAACATATGTTCTTCCAGCTTATATCATCATGGAGAAGACACGATTTACACAACATTTAAATACTGAAATATAAAACGCTTGCGCCAGTGCATCAAGTTCAACACTCACAACGTTTTCAGAATGCATTTTTTGGGTGACAAAACTAAATTAGCCGCGGTGTAAGGAGCATTGGCCTTATCACTAGTGCACATATAATCTTTCAAATCTATTTGATTGCTGCTTTTGCATTAATTTATCATGACTTTTGTTTGGACCCTAATTAGTCATTTTGTCCTTACTAAAAAGCGGATGGTCAATTTGTATGTACTATGTCTTTTATCCAATTAGTTCTTATGTATTCGGTAATGTCTAGTTACTTTATTCGAGATTATCCAATTTGATTTATCATTAGACCGCCTTCATCACAAGGACTATACATTCCAGTACTTGTATAGATATTCCAACTGTTAAAGGATTCAGGATGAAACCTTTTAGAATAAAATCAATGCCCATGGAAACACTAACACAGAATCTCTCATTTTTTTGATGCTTAAAAAATATGTAATTGCAAAAGAAAAAACAAGTTACTGCGCATAATATCTAATGCAATCTTTTGCGGGTAATCTAGAAGGCGGTAACCAAGTTTTACAAAACTCAGGAAGAAAAATAAAAGAAAATTTAGTTGGAATAGGATGTTCTGCTCCTATCATTCACAACACTATTCAGACAGCTGCTGATGCTTTAATACAACCTATTCAAGGATCGTTTCAAAGATTATATAATACGAGATTCCCAGTAAATTACCCCCAAGATTTGTGAATTTGTTAATTGATAAAGCTCTAACAAATTACCCTAGTATAAACCGGGCTTGCTTCTACTCCTGCGGTCCTTGAACGTCTTCTGACAATCTGTTGCCCCCTTAAATCATTTTGAGTCCACAAGAAAAATCCGTTGTGAAAAATCTTTTTGAAATCCTTTATCTGAACATGGCTTACTTTATCCACTAGTCAATGCCCACTTTTCACTGACTATTGAAAAATAAGGGATACAATTACAATTTTCGAAGTAATTCAATTTTAAGATTTACACAAATAATATGGCCTCTAGAGGATAACGCTTATATCCATAGCTTAACAACGATCTCTTCAAACATGGTAGGAAGGCCTGGAATCAGAAGAGTTGTCAATAATTTTAAACAGTAGTCATACATTCTACAAAACTGCTTTTGATTATTTTTATCTAAATCTGTCAATCCACTTAAAAACTTTAACGCAATTACTGGGGTAACACTAAACGAAATAGATTTATACATACACTCGTCTAAAAAAACTCAGCATTTAATAAGAAAACAAGACAATTCTAATAGAGCTGAGATAATCTGGAAGTTTGCTATGTAGATCTGATTTTAAGGAAGACCAAATCATTATATTACTACTCTGACACATAAACAATGTTTTCTGGTGTTTAATGCGCCTTTTTTGTTGTCTTTTGAACTCTCACAATTTGGATTGTTACCACTATATGTAGCTCAAGTTTACAACCATACGTTGTACACAAGCATCCTGCGAAGGTTTTTAACTTCAAATTAGTTAAAATCGACCGTAGATCTACTTTTAGCCATATCCGTATGGCGTTCAATCTCCTCTGCATGGAATGTAGAGTAAGAGGATGTTTCTATTACCTGGATATATAAATTGTTATTTATAGAATGAAGTTTCGACAGTAAGAATGCCAAAAGCTGTTAGTTAGTAAACAATCTTTCATATCCATAACCTATCTTAGTTTTGGCTGTGGCTCACTCGTACCAAGTCTATGCTAAGCAGCATTTTTCTATTTTGTTTAAATATATTTCTATAACAAAACCATAATTAAAGAAAGACTGGTTTCTTTTCGAAATCTGTTTTTCTTACGATGTGACTTGAGTCCCTTTTTATCATTTACGAGTACTGGAGAACATAAGCTCAACAGTGTATTTGTTTTCTAAAAACTAAAAATCGCTACTCATCTCATTTATTAATAACCATTTCGATAATAGTTGACTTCATTTTTTTCTAGCATGAACAAGTATACGCGTATATAAAACTAGTTATAATATATTTTATTGGTAATAGTCACTACATTCAAAATAGCTACTTTTTCCTCAATATCTTCCCAAGTGCACAAAATTAGGCATTGCTTTTAGCAGCAAGTCCTAATTTTCAACATCATTTTCCAATACTATCTTTTCCCTCTAAATCCCCCGGAATGCCCCTTTCAATTTTAGCGAGGCCCCAAAGGAGACCGCTGACTCTGGAACTGTTAGTGTATAGATTCTGTCATATCTTCACCACACTTTCGAACAACCGATCTCTTCCTATTTATCAGCCAAAATAAGCTACCTCGAGTCATAAATTAGGTATAAACAAAAGCCAAATTAGCTGCTCCGAAGTTTTCTAATAGTCTTGAAGATAATTTGCGGTCGACAGGAAAAGTCGATGACACAATTTCGTCTCCGAAGTATTAAGTAATTTGAAGCCATTAA